>OX465107.1:14110914-14184547 GCA_949987565.1 Luidia sarsii
TGGGCCATTCAGTGAACCACAGTGCCTGCATTCAGCTGACTTATACCAGGAACTGTGTGGATGCAATGACCCAATTCAGAGTGCACACAGTGGGCGATTCAGTGAACCACAGTGCCTACATTCAGCTGACTGATACCAGGGACTGTGCGGACACAAAGACCCCATTCAGAGTGTACAAAGTGGGCAATCTACTGAACCAGGGAGCCTGCATGTAGCTGACTGACATCAGTCACACTCAGCCGAGGTGAAAAAGAATACGCAGGCTTCCTTGAGCTCTAGTGTTCGCTCTGCCAACCTTCAGGTACTTGACAAGCTTCTGGATCTGCCAGTACTCCGAGGGGAGGTCCGAGTTCTGCTCCTGGCGTCTGTCAGTGGTCTCCTCCTCCTCCTCACTCTCCGAGGAGCTCTCCGAGTACTCCTCCTCCAGGGCTGGGGTCTTGGTTTTACGGTCACTACAGAGAGGGTGGAAGTTGCAAACCAAGTCAGTGCTTGCACGTTAAGGGTTCGAGTTGTGCTCCTGCAACTTGGTGCAGTGAAACGACCAGATGAGAGTTCACACTGCAATCGGTGTGCAGCGCAAGAAAGTATTTCTGCCTTTCAGAAAGGCTGGGATCGAAATGTAAGGACCTCCAAAACTGCTTACCGACTTAAATGACCGAGATGCAAAAATCAACCCTTAGGAGGGCCTGACGTTGCGATCCTAGCAGGACCTTTATCAAAGGTTGGAGGGGTTTTTGACTGCATGTGATCACGGTCTCAAGGCTGGGATTAGAGGGAGCATCGGGCCCTGACTCATTCTCTCTCTCTCTCTCTTCTCTCTCCTCTTTCTCTCTTTCTCCCCCCCCCTCTCTCTCTCTCTCTCTCTCTCCCCCTCCTCTCTCTTTCTCTCTCCCCCTCTCTCTCCTCTATCTCAACTTCTCCCCCTTCTCTCTCCTCTCCCCCTCTCTCACTCTCTCTCTCCATCACTCTCTCTCTTTCTCTCTGTCTTTCTCTATCCCTCTCTTTCTCTCTCTCCTCTATCCCTTTCTCTATTTTTCTCACTCTCCTCTCTCCCTTTCTCTCTCTCTCCCTCTCTCTCTCCCTCCCTCTCTCTCTCTCTCCCTCTCTCTCTCTCTCTCTTCTCTCCCTTTCTCTCTCTCTCTCTCTCTCCCACCCTCTCTCTCCCTTTCCCACCTCTCTGTCTCTCTTTCTCTCTCTGTATCTCTCTCTCTCTCTTACCTGGCCTGTCTGGAGACCTTCTTCTCAGGCTTGTCCACTTTCTCCTGCTTGGCCTTGTTCTCCTCATTCTTCCAGTTCAATGTGGGCTGCATCTTCTTGCTGGGCGAGGCCTTCTTCTTAAGCTTCTTGGTCTGCAGGTATAAGGGGTTTTACGCGCTACCAGTTAACAACTACATATACTGATTAATCACACTTACTACTACTAGCAGTTTGTCCTTCCAAGGAGAGCGTCCCTGTATAGAAGCAAACACTACCAAGGCAGGTCCTGTTCCTGCAGGTCCCGAAAATCAGAGGCAGCGAGCTTCGAACTCGGAACTCCTGTTTTTCTAGTCTAGGTGTCTTTCATACACTCTACCACCAAGATTAATAAGTGGTGGGTTTGAATTTGTTCTAGCAGCGTGTACGGCTTTCAGACACAGATATAAACTGAGCTTGGGCCCGGGTTTGGGCCACCTTAAACAATGGCTGAAACAAACACCACCTGACTTCTTGTCAATCCAATGTTTTGGATTATAGACGCTCTGTGGTGCAATCTGAGCCTATTTCTGACCCTTTGAACCATCTTTTTATAAAGCAAAACATCATCATTTGAATATAATTTTTTACTTTTCAGTCGTTTAATCAGTGTCAAAGGTATTGGAAATTGCCTGACATTTATCATATGATGTGTTACTACTGTCGGAATTCCGCCAAAAGTCGGAAGAATCTCATCACTGATGATCTGAAGCCCATGTCGAATGAAAATTGGATGGGCAACTTTATCGCTTGTGTTATGACCTCCGCAGGAAGGACCCCCTGACCTTCTCCTTGGCGACCTTCTCCTCCTTCTCCTCCTTGCCCCGCTCCCTCTCCTCGGGCCGGTCAGGCTCGTCGGAGCCCGCCTCCTCCTCATGGGCGTTCAGCAACTCCGGCCGGCGCTCCTCGTGCAGGGCAAACTCCTTGCTGTTGATGACCTCCTTGAAGCGCCGGCTCTCGGCCGACAGCAGGCTGACCAGGTCCCGGTGGGTCTGGCCCTCCCGGTCAAAGTTGGAGCTGTCCATGTCGGCCGTGACTCCCTGGAAGAGGTTCGAGAATGACACTTTGTTTCAATTGACTGCCTGAAATGACCTTCCTCCTTCCCCTCTTAAACCTGCATGGCAGGCTTACTTCGCTCTCCTTCAGAGTTTAGATGAAACAGAGAGCCTTTGCATGGCTTCAATTAAGGTTTGCCCTACTTGATGAGTAATTAAGCACTTTGTGCTATTAAGTGCTTTGCCCGACTGCCTGGTGATTTGCATATTTTAGAATGTAAAGCAATTTGCCCTGCTTAATGGGTTTTTTCCTTACCCAACAAGAAAACTTTGAACGACGGCCTGCTTGAAAAACCTAGAAAACTCCAGGCAGCTTGGACTGGATTTGAACTGGCCAATTCTGCTCTGTAGTGCATAAATCGTACCAGTTGACAAGCTGGTCAAGGTCCATTGGTGGCTTTGGATGTTTGTATACCAGCACATGCCACGATCAATTATTTATATCTTACGTTTTCACATCTGCGTGAATGCAATTCAATGAAGATACGTCCTCCCCAATATGCGAGTCGATACTTTGCCCGATTGCATGCTGGGAATAAAACAAACGCAACTGAACTGGAGACTCCTGCTGTCTGGTGGCAGATGACAATCTCGACCACTTGACCCGAGAGGGAAAAACGGCGTCCCCTAGTGGCCACCCACCTTGTTGCGGTAGCAGCCGCTGGTGTTGGCGGTGACGTTGAGACAGTCGGCGTCCAGCGGCTTGATGCGCAGGTAGCAGATGTCGCCGTTGACCTGGCGCCAGGGCGGGGCCCGGCAGCCGTTGTCAAACTCGTAGTCTAGCACGTGCTCCAGGGACGTCAGGGCACAGCCGCTATCCTCCCCGGTGAAGGAGCGCAGGAGGCCGATCTCGTTGTTGACCATCGGCGGAGTCAGGCGGATGTCCCTGGGGGAGGGGAGGGGAAGAGGGGTGGGGGGGAAGGTTGGCGGAAAATTGTCTTGAAGAAGGAATGCCAAAAACCTGCTGAGGCGACTGGCGTTTCAAATCCTACCAGGACCTTTCTCAACGGGTTGCCTTCGCAACTTTTGCATAGTCAGAAAGGGGATTCTGCCTTTGAAAAGGGGGTCCTGCTGGGATCAAAACATCAGGTCCTCTACATTTTTCTACACTGGCCTGACCTTGCTCAAGGTGACCAAACTCAATCCCTGCTGAGACTGACCCTGTCAATTCTGACCCTATGTGACCCAATAAGTCCCAACCGCAACCAACCTGACCTAACCTGACCCAACCTGACTCAACCAGACCCGACTCAACCTGACCTAACCTGACCCAGCCTGACTCAACCTGACCCAACCTTACTCAACCTGACCCAACCTGACCCTACCTGACCCAACCTTACTCAACCTGACCCAACCTGACCCAACCTGACCCAACCTGACCCTACCTGACCCAACCTTACTCAACCTGACCCAACCTGACCCAACCTGACTCAACCTGACCGAACCTGACTAAAACCCGACCCAACCTGACCTGACTTAACTTGACCCAACCTGACCTTACTTGAACCAACCTGACCAAGCCTGAACCATTCTCATCTTTGGATGACCAGCCATAGCAAAAATAAACTCAGGCAGCCAAATTTAAATGTAGGCGGCCACGTACTTCAAAACAACTTTGAACTGCAACGGTATAGGATTAATTTTCCAACCAGCCCGTTCCACCACAAATCCAACAGCAGATTGGTGTTCAAAGTAGAGCCCTAACTGATGCTCCCCCCCTCCCTCCCCTCTCCTCAAACCTTCCCTCAATAGGTTCTTTGTATGAAAAACGCATTCTTCTGAAAGTCCACAGCATTATGTCTGACCCCTCACACCCACTGCACCTTTCTTTGTGTTACAGTCGGTCTGGCGTTCGATTGTGTGTCCCCAAGACTATTCGCTCCCGGTTTAGGCAGTCGTTCATCCCAAACGCTATTCACATTTTCAATAGATACTCCAAGCGGTAGTTGACTATATATCATGGCTGAGCCTTTTTTACCCTATTGCCACAGACGTTGCATCTGCATATGGTAATGTTTTTATGTGACTTTCTGGTGTATCCGTGGGTTTAGTTCGATAATTGTATTGGATGTGTATGTGTAATCTGTGTATTATTGATTTCTTACAGTATGAATATGCTTTTATCACATGTTCTATTTTGTAACATGTTTTTTTTTCCCAGTGGAAGGCAAATTTCTACGTTTTTATGTGGATAATAAATTAAATCAATATCAATATATCAATATCAGACCACGAGTGCAGAGGCAAACATCCTTACTGTGAGAGCTCCTTGATGCTGTTGCGCATGAGCTCCATATCAAACTGCTGAGCCAGGAGCAGCAGGCGCAGCCTGGTCTGGCTGTCCTCGGCCTCCCCGCCCTCCCCAGTATCCTTACTGGCCTGCTCCAGCAGACGCAGGGTGGAGTTGTCTTCCCCCTCCACCGTGGCAAAGCCGTCCCCCAGAATCTTGGCGACAGGGTCTCTGTTGGCTGCGGGGAGAGAGGCACGGATGAATGTGAGTCAATGCGAGGTTGACTGTTTGCTCAGTGCTTTAGCCTGATAGCTTTAACCAGATGAAACCCCCACACACTGGTAGCTACAAAGTTAAAGGTCTGCATGGTGGAATCACATAGTGGAAGGTCTATAGAATAGAATAGAAATGATGATACCATGTATGGCTCTGAAAATAGATGGTAACTTCTCAGACCCATACTCCTTCTCGAAAGTGATTACTTAAAATAATGTCATCACCGCAAACTCTCCACATTTCTACAGAGCATTAAAATACAAACAATGAGAATTTTTTGATGACATAGGGCTACTGTGAAGGGCTCAATACAATATCCCTGCAAAAACTGCTTCACATTTCCTTCACTAACTGCAATGAAATGTAAAACACCTGCTGTCAAGCTTGAGATCAATATTTATAATTTGTTTTCCTTTTTTTTTTATTTATTTCTAGTTTACCCTAGGTGATCCATTCATTGGCAAAACTCACTGATCTGAATGTACGTTTAAAAAAGTTATATAAAAAATCAGTAAAAATATCAGTAAAAATACATTATGTATTATAAATTATGGTTGAAAAATTACGGTATTTAAAACACAAAATAACCATTTTGGATTCGGTCCTGGCCTTCTGTGAAAATCAAGCCGAGGATTCGGCAAAGCCCCTTTTCCCCTGGATTTGGGCGGTTTGACCCCACCTCTCCGACTCTCCACTTACCTTCCAGGATGGCACGGGCTTCCAGCATCTTCTTGTCGCCGGCCACCTTCAGCAGGTTGCTCAGCTCCCCCAGGCTGGAGATGTGCACCTTGTGGTTCAGCTCCCCCAGCTTCTCCACAAAGAGGAAAGGCTGGTCGTTCTTGTCTCGGGCCTTGGAGCGAACCCCGTCATCACTGCCGAAAAAGAAAAAAAAATTGTCAATAAAAGAACTGACCAAAATGCAAATATAAAAAAATTAGAAGGGCCTGAAATTTCAAACCTAGCAGGACCTTTCGCAAAGGCAAAGTTTGAAAAAGCCTTTGAGAAAGGTCCTGCTAGGATCGAAACATCATCCCTTTCTAATTCAGTATTTTTGATAAAAGGTGAAAAAATAAGGAGACAGGTTTACAAGACAGTCAAATTCTATTGAACAGCCTCGTTCCTAAGTGTGGTTCAGGATTTGCACCTCGCCCTAATTAGGGCAAAGATGAATGTCACTGAATGTGCTTTTCTGATGCCAACTATTGAACCACTTCCCATTCTACTGCCCTATCCGAGAGTGACAAACAAATGTCACAGATTGGCGGCTTTATTTGAAATACAAAAATACGCAATTGACGAAAACTGAGAGAGACTGAGATTTCAATTCTGGCCGGACCTTTTATAAAAGGCTGGATTTTTCACGCTTAAGCAGAATTTTGGTGCTTAAGCAGCTGTTTGAAATTGGCCCCTGTTCTCAAAAGTCCTTTGAGAAAGGCCCTGCTGGAGTAGGGTGGAAATGTCAGGCTTCCGTTTCCAAAGAGTGAATGGAGACATCGGGGAAGGGGTACCTGCAGTCGTAGTCACCGCTGAACGCCGAGGTGTCCAGAACCGACTTCCAGACCAGCGGCGAGCGGAAGCCCAGGGCGGCCTCTCGCGGGTGCTTGGCGGGGAAGGCCTCGGCGAAGCGTACGAAGCTGTTGAGGAGGACCTCGTTGGCGTGGGTGAACTCCAACTTGCCCTCCCCACCCTCGCTGATGGAGGTCCACTGGGCGGCCCGTGTCAGCGTCTGCCCCATGCTGAGTGCCGCAAGCCCTTTAGCTCAGTCGCTGCAAATCCATGGCAAAAAATCATGATTTGGTGAAAACTACATTTTCATGAAACTTGATCATGCCAGATATAGTCCGGGTAACTTGGACCCGACAAGTCACCCTTTTTTTATCGAATTTTGAAATTTTGACAACAATTGGTGGTCTATGACTATGAATTAGTATGAGTATTGTATTGTAATATTTGGGGACTCTTTTTCCAGACTTGTAAAGTTTTACAGTGAGGGTACATGTGTATTAATACTATTATTAATTTAAACTAAAAATATCTTGTTCCAAAGAAAAGTAAAACTAAAAGTACTGGTTTCAAACACAAAATCTCAAAAATAACACTTAACACTAACACTAACACACTAACAGCGAAACAAAAATGGAAAGACTAAAGTCTTAGCCTGTAAAGAGCCAGTAAACAGTATGCCACATGATCATGAATGAAATTAAAATTTAAATGATCATGAAATGATGAAAACACCTTGCAAATGAAAAGGGCTTAGTTAATCGCATTGCCATGAGTGAACATTGCCCATTAATTATTGGTCCCCAGGTCACAGTCATGTGTAAATATATTTTAATCAGATGAGATGAGAAAGCAAACTTCGTAACGTCACAGCAATGTTAAGTACCAACACCCCTTTTAATTTTATGCCCTTTCATCATACGTAGGCTAGGTTTGAGAGTGGGAGTAGAGAAGACAGTGAGTGATGACAAAGTATAATTTATGATTTATGAGTGATGAGGGGTGTTGATCATGATGTTTTCGACTTTTCTAGCTTACATCAAGACAGACGACTACACACATTTACTCTTTTCTAACTCAAAGAAAGAACACTTACCTAAGATACAGATGCCAAGAATGTAATTGTTGACGTTAGACCTATTCGTTAATTCCAGATCTTGAGGGAAGTCCTGTCACAAGATGAAGTTTACCATGCACACTCGAGTCCTGCAACCATCTCGACCCTGTTGCTATGTATTACGCTGGTACCCTGCTTCAGTGCGTACGCGCGGCGCTCACTCGGTAAACACGGGCTTGTGTACGCAGAACGCTCACAACGTTAACAACAGTGTAAAATAAGAGCCGGTAACCAACACATGCCTACCGCCCTCTATTGGCGGGGATGGAAATGTCTTCAGAGGCGAGAGCGAGCTCTATAAAATAAAATAAAACGTTATTATTTTTTATAGAGCTACGAATTTGGCCTACCATTAAAGATGATAAGTAACTAATAGACTATTGGTCACGAAACTGCTCTAATCTTTATCAAAAAGAAGACATCGCGCCGATTACGATATTTTTATTTATTTGAAGGATCATTTGAAGGAAGATTGCATGCTGTCGGCTCGCAGCACTCAGGTGAAGTCTTTGTAAAGGCTGATATTTTCTATTTATTTATTTATTTCATTTTCCAGGATATCACAAACAACGAATCACAAATAGTACAAATACATTAACAAATAAACATAACAGATTTCAATTAACAATACCCAATAAGCTCCCTCAGGATTACCCAAACCAAAAGAAACAAGTTTCAGTCGAGGGGCTCTCCTGAGTCCATTCATTAGGAATAAGAGGGCCTGACTTTTCGACCCGAAATGTCAGGTCCTCATAATTTTTGATGTTTTCACCTTTTGGTCATTTTAGTCAGTAAGCTGTTTGTAACCTTTTTGAATTTTTACTGCTTATAATTATTAATAATAATCCACTTCCGGCTTTTTTTATCACACTTCCGGTTAGGTTATCTCTGCCGAAACTACTAGTAGTAGTAGTAGTACATGTGTACTGTAACATTCTCATGGCCGACTGGCATGTGACGTGAACGTGTAGATGGCGATCTTCAGTTGCTAGCAGGGTGTTGTTGTTTTTTTATTAGACGCTTGCCGAACGATGCAGTTGAATAAATTCTCAATTTGGCTGCATAAATCATAGTAAAATTCCGGATTTTGTTCACATTGTATAGCGAGAAAATGGTCGCTTGCGTATTTTCATGTCCACTGTGATGTGCACTAGTGACGCGCTCTGGGCACCGCGCGCGGTAGAAATTTCCAGAATCAAGGGTTGCGTCTAAGTTTTAACTTAGGGGTAAACCTCCTAGGAAAGTAGTATTATCGTACATAAATAACATATAAATGAAAAATAATGCAATATTTATTTAACGGATGCATTCAAACCGATATCATTATATGATATTTGTCATGTAGAGGGTCGGAAATGAGTAAAATTGGTCATGTTGTATTTTCATCCTTCTATTCACCCCTTTTGGTGCAATGGTCAGACCCAGGTCTTTAATTACGTAGCCACCATATCGTGCCGGGATTTCCTACATCCAGACATCGGGAACTGAATTTGCCAGTGCAGTGAAATCGTCTCGGAAAACATGGAAAACTCCACCGAAAATCACATGGAGACTAACGAAGAGTAAGCCACTGTTCACCTTTAAGTATTTGTTCAGTCTTATGGCAGATCGGAGTAAATCTGATGGCTTTAAAGGCCGTCCAGTTGGGAGACCAGTTTTTTCGAATTCTGTTTCGACTGCCGCGTGGTAGGCAATGGCCCGTGTATTTCCGCGATTAAGTCAAGCCTACGTCGTCAGTCGTGAGCACTTTTTTCTTGGTCTAAATAGGTCATTTTCCTACCCTGTGGTAGCAACCGGCAAACATACAACACAATCTGTTGTTAGTACGAAAGATACAAATAGGGCTTATTCGTGTTTTGGTGTGTATTATCCCGTACTGCCGTATTTTAGCCCCCCAAGAGGCAATACCAAAAGTGGAAACTCAAGTCAAAGGCACACCCTTTTCGATGATTCAAAACTAGAGCAATCATTCCATTGAATATTGACTAATAATAATATTTAATAAATATTGTTATTGCATGAGTAACCTTATGAGAGCTTTATTTGGCCTCACTAAGTGAATCTTAAAAATGAGTGGGAAATCACGAACAAACTAACAAAGGATTACCGATTAATACTTTATACATATGTCAAATCACTCAACCAACTTGGCTACAGCCAGCCACAGGCGGCATGGACGTTCACTCGAACTTGACTTTCTGGCAGTACTTCATGTCATGATTTAGGCCACTGTCACGGACAGGCATACATATTTCACCACAGAGAATCTAACCTTATTCTAGACCACTTATATGGAATACATGTAGTCCAAGTAACTTGGACCCTTACACTTACAGTTACTAGTTACAATCGTCCTTTAAGAAAAAAAATGAGGAGGTCGGTCGCCGGACCTCCTCAAAATTTTTCAAAAGGGCGATTGTAAGGTGACTAGGGTCCAAGTTACTCAGACTAGAATACTTGTACGTGTATGATGAAAGGAAAGAATTGTGTTGAACTTTTGATTGTGGTTTTAATACATACATGTACCTTGAGACAGTTCCCAATCAGGCAGTCACATTCATCAGCGCATTTTATTCACAGCTGATGGGCACTCTCACGGTGGGTCTCACCTTGGAGAACATCACCTTAATAAGTTTGTCAATGTCATGCTCCCTCATAGCCCATTACTCACCATTAGGCATTAGTATTTAGTAATACAAGTTGTGTGGCTTTTGGCCAACTTCTGAAATGACACATTGCAGCGACTGTAAGGATTTGAAGTGCAGGCTCATAGTCACAGTAATCTGTTTACTTTCACTGGTTTCAGCGTGGCCGAGGTGAAGAAAAACGAGGGCAATGCACTGTACAAGAAGCAAGACTACCACGGTGCCATCGGACTGTACACAGAGGCAATAGGTGAGTAGGCCCAACGATATGGATGACGGTAGCCTGAGTAACTTGGACCTTACAAGTCGCCCCTTTTTTTTATTTGGAAGGGTCTGGTGATCCTCCTCAGGGTCCAAGGATCTTCCTCAGAAAGGTCGGGTACCAAACATTTTTTGACTACTCCCGACCGAATTCCCAAATTTTACCCTGAAAACAGCCATGGAAACTGCGCCAAACACCCACCTTTGATTCAGTGAGAATCACAGATTCCAATCAGTTGATCGACAAGAGGACACTCCCGTCCAACGAGCCGAAAGGCGGCCATCTTTTATTCTAAACTGAACCAGGGAATCGAAATCGATGATATCACACCCAGCCTAAGGGCTGGGGAAAATACAAATAAAACCACAATCCAAACCTCATCTGAACTTGGCAAAATATGTATTGAGATAGATGTTTTAATCTTGCATTATATTAGAGAGGTTTGCATTTTAACTGATATGCGTACATTTAGGCTAGCTATCTGTACCAGTAAGTCCGCCATTTCGCAATCTGGGCTTAATAATCATGTTCGCAATTACCAATTCTGTGTAGAATAATAAGTCTTAAATGAAGTCTATTTCCGACACCATGCACTCAACGTTTTGATACCCTACATGGAGACAAATCTGTTTGTATGTCAAAGTCTTTGAAATTCACAAAAATGGCCCGTACACAGTGCCTTTATATATTCAGCGATCACTCATTTCAGGACAACGCCATCCATATGGACCCAAAAGAGTAAAGACGATTGACTAGAAATGTGAATTTTTCTACGCGTTCCTTCCTTATGTGTAGCGAGTGCGATATTTGAGTCGTCCACACGCTTAGCGGATAGCAAGTAGCGTATGACGTCATAATTGATGACGTATCCGTTGCATTAACCGTATCCGTTCATTTGCGAAACCTCTCGATTAAAATTAACTGCTGAATGATAGCATTTAAAGACTATGTAGAGTTTACTGCAGAGTTTGTTTGGTTTTAAGAACCACACAAATTCAAAAGAGAGAGATTGGGTGATATTACTTGTATGTGAATTGGCAGACGATTCTTGATTTCCTACCTCCACCAGCTTGAAATCTCATCACTACCCCTTTTCAATCACTCCCCCACTTCTCTCTTTGTCTCTTTCCCTTTTATCTTTCCCCCTCTACCAACTAATCCCTACACTACCCCCTGCCCTTCCCTTTTATCTCACCCTACATTTACCAGCTACATGTATCCTCTTTGTCCTTTGTCTGTCATCCATGTCCCTAGTGCTCTCCCCTCCCTTTTAATTTTGTTCCCTTGTCACCCTGCATTTGAAGAAGCTCAAGCTCGGATCGAAATTTTGTTGACACTACCCTCTTTCCTGTCGATCTTTTGCCCACCCTCCAGATATGTGCCCCGACTGTGCCAATTACTACAACAACAGGGCGGCCGCCTTCATCATGCTCGACAAGTACCAGCGAGGACTGGAGGACGTACATAAAGCGCTTCAAATCGACAAAACCCTCGTCAAGGTCCGTCCGACTCCTCACATAACGACATAAGGGACATTGTAACTCTGACCCTGGTGGCCAGTGTCACGGAGCTTACCCGAGAAAGACAGACAAGTTTTGCCAAAGCTTTTGCTTGGTAAAAAATGCGTGGCCGAACAATGGCTCCCTCTGTATGCTGAGCGAGCAGTAGATCGTGTTGAAAGGAACCAGGATCCCGTAGCAGGAGTGTTTGTGTACCTAAGGCCCTTGTCAACAGTTGTAGAGCTCTGGGAAAGTAGGCACTCCCATCTAATAATAGGGTCCTGTTATTACTGACAGTTTTGCTTTAGATCGTGCAGTCTACTCTTATCTCACATTTGACCTCATACCTCATCCTCTACCTCATCTCTTTTGTCATCCCTGCCACCTTCTTCCTCATCCTCGACCTCGCTCTCAGCCTTAGTTAACCTCAAACTCACCCTTATTATTGTATTCCGTCTAGATGCCTCCACCTACGCATTCCCCTCATCATTGTCTCACTCATCAAACGTTTTTATTCTCCCCAAGTATGAAAAAAAAAATCCTCTTTCTCATTGATTCCCATCCCCACTCCCATGCCCAACCTGATTCCTGTTCCAGCCTTCATCATCCTGCGTATCCTCATTTGCGTCCATCTTCATCTTCCTCCTCATCCTCTTCTTCGGTCATACGTGTGTCCTCTTTCACCATGGCCTCATTCCTACGTCTGCCTTTGTCCTTTCACATCCACGAGTCAGTGTGGTGATCTAGCTTCCTTCTTTCTCTGCCGTTCCCAGGCGTACCTTCGAGAAGCCAAGTGTCACCTAGCCCTGGGTTCTGCAGACGCTGCCATCCTTTCCCTCAACCAGGCCGTGGACTACGACCCACAGAACAAACAAGCACACTCAGAGGTAGGTCATGTAAAAAAAAAGAAGCCCTATCAGGGACTGGGCTCGATTTACCCGGTTGAACGCATGCACCAGTGCATGTAGGTTTTTGCTTGTGCACGTAGCTTTTTTTTTCAGCATGCACGACGTGCATGTAACTTTTTAACCACCAGAATACTAATTTTTAAGTGAGACTGAAAATAGAATTTGTTGAATACTTGACCAGATACCGTAGTACAAGCATGGACAAGTGTGTTATTTCTTTTATATAAAATTAAATTTGCTCTTCACAAATGCCCAATTGCAGGTACCCCTATAGGACATAATTTGCGTTATAGAAATAATATCACACAGCGTGTGTTTTTGCGAATTTGCATTTTTCGACCGCCAAAGCGTACCCTGTAAACATTGTTCAAATTGGTCGATATTACTCTCAAATTCAGGGGAATAGCTTCAAATAACGCGGAAACAACATTCGGAGACAAACGATGAAAGTAGTGCATATTAGTTAGACCGATTTCCCTTCCCGACTTTAGCGAGGTTGGTAAGTCTAGGTATGGTTCCCGCCTCTAGGTAAAGCCATAGCGAGACTACAGGACCAGTAGGGCCGAAACCAGACTACGCGCAGCAATGCAACATGACACAACACGTCCTAGCACACACTACTGAATACTGTACACGTGCACAGCGGCCGCATGGCTGCATTCACGTGCGCTGCGCTACTCGAGCCTCTGCATGATCAGAAGTATTTGTGAGACGCTGTAATCGGCAAAGGGATGACAGAAAGACCCGAAAGAATTATTCCATAGAGCTCAAATTCATCAGAGGACCATGATCAGACGAAATAGCTTGTCATTTTTCACTCGCCGGCCGGACTACTGACAGAGGATTTTTTGGTCGTCCGCTCCTACAGTACATGTTATTGTCCTCATGTTGCTGCTGAAGCTGTTGGTGTTGTTGCTGATGTTGATGGTTGTGGATTTGGTTTGGGACCATTTTAGTTGCTGTTGTTTTTTGCTGCTGTCGACGTTCTCAAAATTGTTACTATTCTTGATGTTGATGGTGACTGTGGTTAAGTGGTGGTCGTTTTTATTGTTGCTGTTGTTAGTGCAACCAGCGGTGTGGCAACCGTGCTTACTGTCACTGTTTGTCTCACTGATACCCTCATCGCTGCCCACTTTTGCTCCAACAGATGAGAGCTGCCAAGTTGGTTCAGCATCATGACCAGGACGGACACAAAGCCTTCGAGCAAGGAGACTTCCGAAAGGTAAATGATGAGACCCTCAATTTCCCTGTTTTCCTCTTATCACACTCTACTTAGCAAACCAGTCTTTCTAGCAGACAACAGGAATGACATTGATTAGTTATTAACTCAATGACACGTGACTATATCCTTTGAGATTTGTACACAGTAGTATGGGTCATTTATGTCAGTAAGCAGCTTAAACATTACATAATTATAATTTCTTGAATACAAGGATGAAACTTGTCCGGATATATCCGGAAATCCGGATATTGGCGCGGCAGAACATGTTTCCCGGATTTTCTGGTATTTCCAGTTTTTCCGTTTTGTCTGGATCTAAAAAGAATAAAAGTAATAAATACAATTTGCGAGTTGAACGAGCAGCGCGTCACAATTGATGTGAGTAGTCTCCACCACAGGTCCATCAGACATAATCCTTGTTCACGGCTTTCACATAATTATGGCTTACACGCGTGCAAAATTTGTATAAAAGAGCGTCCTCTTCCGTTTTGGGTGAAAAAAACACCTTGAACAAAGACTAGAACCTGGATCTCGTGCGCACGCGTTTTGCTATGCATACCACTCACTATGGACATTGTGTGTATTCTGCATACTGTATGTGAATTTTGAGTGCGTCAACTTCATTTTCAAACGAAATATCTGCCATCATGTACAAAATGGTCGATTGGTCACACAATTTGAAGGACATCAGGACAGTTTTTCATTGGAAATGGTTGAAGGAGAAGGACGATTTTTTGTTACAGCGATTTTTCGTCGAATTACATACGGAAAATAGACCAGCTGGGATACACAATATTGTTCGTGGTGCAACGATATACATACACTACAGCTCCTCCGGTAACCTTTAATCACATTATATAGGTGTTAAAGTGGTTTAGTTTCCGTTTATTCAGTGATATTTAATGGTTTTAGGATTTCCGGATATTTTGGAAATTTGGAGTTTCATCCCTGTGAATATAAATGACTATAACTACCCTTGGCTTCAAATGTGAAGTGGATTCTTCATTTTTGGGACCAAGAGAAAGAGTTGATTTCCGTTGATTATTGTCTGTAAACCCCCATATTAGGTTATTTACGACATGGACCGGGCTATTGACCACGCTCCTGCCTGCAACAAGTTCAAGGTGAAGAGGGCAGAGGCTCTGACCAAGATGAGGCGGTTCGCGGAGGCGTCGCAAGCTGTCAAGTGAGTAGGGAATTGACGACGTGACGAGCAGATGGCAGACAGTCCCTCCCCCCTCCTCTCTCTTTGCCTGTTGATAGGTGGCGTTGATTGTGCTGGAATAAGTGACGATTATAAAGATGTCAGTGGCCATATTATGGTGTTGTTATTGGCGATTAAAGGCATTGGAGGAGGCTTACAACTTGAATGAAATTGATGATGATGATGATGATGATGATTCAGATGACAATCATGATGCTGACAAAGATTATCACAATCAGGAAAATCAGGAGGATTTCTATGATGATGATGATCAGCGTGACAATGATGATGACACCGTACTCTCCAAGACACACACCGCTTGACAGACATCACCCTTTCACTGTCCCAAAGAGAGTGTTTTCTCCGCTGCCTCAATCGGTCCACCAATAAGCCTCTATTATCCGTCTGTCTCTGCCACACAGCGGCGTCCTACTGAGGGATCCCATGAATGCAGATGCCATCTACGTCAGAGGCCTGTGTCTCTACTACCAGGACAACATGGACAAGGCCATGCAGCACTTCCAGCAGACACTCCGCTTCGCCCCCGACCACTCAGCCGCCCGGATAACATTCAAGGTGAGCCGCACGCCACAAAGTGGTGCACACTTAATCAGTGACTAAGATTCTCCAACATTAACAGAGGCCGACATTTCGATCCTAGGACGATATTTTCTCAAAAACATTCTATCATAAATTAGAAGGACCCTGACCTTTCAATCCAGTAGGACCTTTCTCAAATGCATTCTATCAAAAATTAGGCAGGACCTGACATTTCCCTCCTAGTAGGACCTTTCTCAAAAGCATTCTATAAAAAGTTAGGAGGACCCTAACATTTCTCTTCTAGTAGGACTTGTGTCAAAAGCATTCTGCTCAAAAGTTCCCCTCCAGAAAGGGAGAATATCTCTCGAAGGCATTCTGCTCAAAGGTCCTTTCTTTAAAGCCCCTACACAACATTGGTCGAGGTCAAAGAATAGCATCAATACGTCAATGTCTTATCCAACATATACATGAAATAGCACACCTGTGAAAATCTCAGCTCAAATCCGCCAACCGAATCTTGAGAAAATCGTGTTCAAAAATCGCTTCATTTGTTTTGCGAAAATGCTGCATTCAACGCCGTACTGTTCCGAAAAATAGTTTAGATCTCGGTGAGACGTAAACTATTTCTTTTACTCATTTCTCCCAAAATACAATATTTTATGAAGAAATATTTCAGTGAGAGGTTTCTGTTATAACCATCTTCAAACTGTATAAGTTTCATGTAAATCTGTGAACATTTCTGTTTTTCGATCTTACCAATGTTGTGAAGGGACTTAAAGTAGTACCTCCATTCCAAACATTTCGCAGAAAGGTGCTTGCTGGAAGCAGAACCTTTCTGAAAGGCATTCTGTACGAAGGGTCCTCCCTGCAGAACCTTTTCTCAAAGACACTCTGAAAGGTCCTGCCAGAATTCCGAACATTTGGGCAGTTTATTTGGTTATTTGAGTAAGTGACCAGTTGGCAACCTTCTTGTGACACTTCTTGTGATTAGCATGATCGACTCCATGCAAATTTGTCCCCTCGTCTTCCTCCTCCTACAGAAATGCAAACTCCTTAAAGCCAAGAAGGAGGAGGGAAATGCCAGCTTCAAGGAGGGCAAGTTCAAGGAGGCCCTTGGCCTCTACACAGATGCGCTCTCGGTGGACCCGCTGAACGTCAACACCAACGCCAAGATCTACTGCAACCGGGCCACTGTCTGCTCCAAGGTACGGCCGACCTTGACCCGACCCGACACGATCTTGTCTCGTGCTCACACATGACACCAGTAAAGTGGGTCACAGCAGCAGTGGCAGTGATGGTGATGATGGTGAAGACAATGACGGCAGTGATGTTAATGAAGACGTTGACAATGATAATGATGATGATGATGATTATTGTGGTTGTAAACTCCCCCGGTAGTCCACATCATAGACAAAAGGGCGCAAGACTTCCTAGCTTGTTTGTTTTGTCCACACAGCATTGAAGAAAAGAGAAAACAAGTTTCTACAAAGTTCTTCACATAGTATACCCCACACAAAAAAGTCCCTACTTTAAGTCCCTACTTTATCTGTAGTAACTCAGTTTGAGGAATATCCCTTTGGTGGATTGAACTCTTGCTCGTTCATTTGTTTATTACCTGCTTCCACAGTTAAATAACACAGAAGACGCCATAAAGAATTGCGACAAGGCCTTAGAGCTAGACCCTACCTACCTGAAAGCCATGATGCGCAGAGCCAAATGGTAAGTGCCCCTGAGACAGTGACCTGGGGTCGATGTCACCAAACTTGTCGTAACGATCAATCGCAAGACTATGATCGATGCATGGAAACCATACAGCCTAATCGGCTTTTAATGCAACTTACGATGTTTCATCCATCATAAGTTGAGATACGATGTATCGAAATCCAGCACAAACATTTTCTTCTGGTCTCAACCTTGCAGTTTTTGTTGCTAATCTGTCTCATTTGCAGAAAGGGTCAAAGTTTTTCTTTTGCTCCTCTCCAGTTACATGGACTCAGAGCAGTATGAAGAAGCTGTACGTGACTACGAGAAGATTTGCCAGATGGATAAAAGCAGGGGTGAGCAGATTTTCCAAACTTTCCTCCTCCTCTTCCTCCTCCCCCCTTCCTCCTCTTCCTCCCCCTCCCCTCCTCTTCCTCCTCTTTCTTCTCCCCTCCTCTTCCTTCTCTTCCTCCCCCCCTCCTCCTCTTCCTCCTCTTTCTCCTCCCCTCCTCCTTCTCTTCCTCCTCCTTCCCCTCCTCCTCCTCCTCCTCCCCTCCTCCCCCACCTCAACCTCCTCCACCCCCTCCTCTTCCTCCTCTTTCTCCCCTCCCCTTTCTCCCCTCCTCTTTCTCCTTCCCTTCCTCCTCCTTCTCCTCTCCTCCTCCCCCTCCATCTCCTCCCCTCCTCCTCCATCTCTTCCTCCTCCCCCTCTTCCTCCGTCTCCCCCTCCCCCTCCTCCCCCTCCTCCCCCTCCTCCCCCTCCTCCCCCTCCTCCCCCTCCTCTCTTCCTCATTCACATTCTCATCATTCCTGTTCTCCCCGTTCTCATTGAATGAGCAATAAGTGATTTCCCCAACTCTCCTGCTGCACCCTCTTCCAGAATATAAGGGGCTCCTACAGGAAGCCAAGCTTGAGCTGAAGAAGAGCAAAAGGAAAGACTACTACAAAATGCTGAACATCTCCAAGAGCGCTAGCGACGACGAGATCAAGAAGGCCTACAAGAAGCACGCACTGCTCCACCATCCGGGTAAGAATTGCCAAAAACAAATCCCCAATTGTTCAAAAGCAATACAATTTTGAATAAGCAAGATAAATTAGCTTTGTGTTCGGAGACGTGTGTCCCTCCATCCATTCTACAGCCAAGAAATGAATTTACCAGGGATGTAAGACTTCCGGAAATTTCTGAATTTCTGGAAATGAGGTGATTTTTTTAAATATATATTTTGTTTAAACAGGTTAAACAAGTATCTCAAGCTGCTCATTTTTATCTGTTGAAACCCTAAAAATTGAAGGGCACCTGCACACCTGCCATGAATCTCTTGGTCACGTAAGCGCTCACTCACAGTCGCACAATGTATTGGCATTCAGTGATTTTCAGGAAGTGACTTTGTCGGTCACTTACATCCCTGAGTTACACGCTGGCAGTTTACGGCAGTTGTTTTGGGTTTGTTTTTGTGTGGGTTTTTTTTTTGGGGGGGGGGGGTAGTCTGTATTTACATTGCAAGCTCTTTGCTTCCTCGTTGACTTTGCTCTGAAGGATTTTGCTGTTCTATTCTCACCCTCTCCCTCTTCTCTCTTTTCTCTTCCCCCAGATCGCCACTCCAGCAAGACAGAGGAGGAGCAGAAGATGGAGGAGCTCAAGTTCAAGGAGGTGGGCGAGGCCTACAGTGTCCTGTCAGACCCCAAGAAGAAGATGCGCTACGACAGCGGCCAGGACATGGACGACTCCATGGACATGGGCTTCGGTGAGTAGTCCTGAGAGGGGTCTCGTCCACAAAGGTCGGCCCACGCAGTGCGGCAACGGCCGATCTCTCAGTTTTGGCTCTGCTCTCTTTCCCCTCGTCGTGTGCATCAAGGTGTCCCCTGCATATTAAACAGTGAGGCAGGCAGGCGGGCAGGCAGGCAGGCAGCCCACCTCACACTTTGGATGACCCTCCTCAAGTGTTTGTCTCCAAAACTGTCACCTTGGGGGGTCAAAATCATGCTTGAAACAATGTTCACAAACACAAGAGCACCTTAGTCATGTGCAAAAAGGCTTTGTACATTACTGTGTGTTTCTGCATGCGCATATAACAGTGTTTTAGACTTATTTCTTATACAATCCATGACCCATGGAATGTCAGTATAGCGCATCCACATTCTGCCAAAACTCATCTACTGAGCAAATTATCACTTGCCTCCTCAGACTCACAAAATACCAGGGGAAGCCCTGGTGCATACCACAGTATTTTGTGACATGGTCATCTCAAACGATACAAAAGGTCAAGCATGTTGGATTACTACAACTGTAAAAGGGATGCTGTTTTTTGGCCCAAACATTTCATTCTCGTGTGATTTTGTTGCTTCTTTATTTGTTCGTCTGTTCAGTTGTTTATCCCACCCACCCATTTAATCCTTGTTTATAATTATCTCTGATTCACAAGCTCATGCATTCATTGGTTATTTCATTCAGTCAGTCGTTTTGCTCACAACTTTTGCAGTAATTTTGTCTGGTCACTCATTCATTTATCTATCCTTTTGTTTATTTATCCGTTTGTTTGTTCGTTCATTCATCTATTCATTTCTCCGTCTTTGTGTCCTTAGCCCATTCTGTCTGTCATTTTATGTTCTTTCATTAGATCTCTTCGTGTTTTCAAGCCCACTTCTCTGATTGTCCATCCTATTTTTCTATGTCTCTGTCACCAGACTTTGTTTATCCATCCGTTTGTTCGTTCGTTCATCTATTCATTCAGTTCCATATTCATTTATCCATCTCCTTCGCTCATTCTGTCCATCATTTTCTGTTCATTCATTAGATCACTTTGTCTTTTCAAGCCCACTCCTCTGACTGTCCATCCCAACTTCCCAAGTATCGGTGATCCCATTTTTCTATGTCTCTGTCACCAGACTTTGATGCAGACGGCATCTTCAGCAGCTTCTTCACAGAAAGCGACTCGGAATTCTCCTTCTGGATATGACCGAGGCTCGCTCGAAAAACAACAAAAACAAAAAGCCAAACCAAAGATCCCCTTCCCTCCCCCACAAAAAAGGCCCATGTGAAATAGACCGATTGCGCGACCACTTTTTACATGCCATCACTTGACTCATAATGGGTATTTTTTCATCTCATTTGGCACAGTAGCGATGGAAACGTACAAAGAAGAATGTGGACAATATGATTGTCTTCTTTGCTCATTTCCACTCCTGTTCTGCACCAAATGAGATGCAAAAAAAACCCATTATGAGTCAAGTGATGGCATGTAAACATTGGTTGCGTAATCGGTCTATTCTGAAAATGGTCAAAGTACTTAACAGAGAAAAAATCAGGGAGATTTTGAGGTCAGAATATGAGCCAGAAACCGGCCAGAAATGGACTCAAATTGTCTCATAAGCCACCTCTTAGCCATGGTAGTCTGCCTTGTAGCTTTTCTATTACTGAGATATTTTTCTAGAATTGGTAGATTAGAGATATGATAAGAGCTGCTGAAGATCTGTCCTGGAAAAACCTAACATGCTAGCATTTTGATTTCTTTTGGTTTTTGTTGTCATGTTTTTGTTTTGCCTGCCACATTATTTTACTGACCATCTGCACTTCTGCCCTTAAGATTTGTGTTTGCATGCAGAAGTAAGAATACACACAAAACTAACCAAACAAAATGGCCAAAACAAAAAGTGATCTGAAAAACGCCAAATTAAAAAAAACTGTGGTTTTGGTCTCTCCGTTCAGGTTTTGATCCTAACCAGATCTTCACCAGTTTATTTGGCCAGTCCGGTGGGTTCGCCTTCGGAGGGGGTGGCGGCGGTCGACGGGACAGCGGCTATTACGGCGGCGGAGGGGGCGGATTCCCTGGCGGCTTCCAGTTCCAGTTTGGCTAAAAAGGATAGTTATGGAGGAAAAGTGACAGACCATGTCACCCCCCCCCCCAAAAAAAAAAAAAACACCAAAACATCCAACCAGCCCCCTCTCCTGTCCCTCTAAACATCCCCTTCACCAGCCGTCCAGTTAGCTTGACAACATAATTTTTTTACGGTGTGCTGAAATTCCTTTTCCTCACTGACACCCCCTCCCCCTCTCCTGTGGTTGGCCCCTAGAGGGCGCCCTGCATTTGTGCTTGGGTAAGCCCTAGGTAGAGTCACAACATCTAGGCCACTGGAGGCCGCCCTATGTTTGTGCCGAATGAGTTTTAGGTCAAGTTGCAACATCCAGGGACCAGGGTGAAAGGCAACTCGTTATGACTGAATGCGCGCTATTGGCCAAAAAGAATGATAGGGTTGCCATAGCTGCATACTCATTTGTGCCATTAATTAGCGGCCATTTTGGAGTTATTCAGGGCTCTTAAATTGTCGCACGTTGTCGTCGGTTGTCCGGAGATCCGCGGCATTTGTCCCATCAGATGCATGCTGCGATAGATCAGATTGCACTATGGGATAGATACTCAAGGACCCAGACTCTCAATGCCCCATGACAATTTTGTGATGACTTCCAACAAACATTTTCCTTCACTTTTCACCAGAAGAGCGGAATGTTTGAAACATATTTTGAGTTTTTTCTTGCGTACAAAATCCAAACAAGTATTATTCACTGATTTCTGGTTGATGTAGGATGGAGAAAAAAAATTGCTTATAAAAAAAAATGAAAAAATAAACTTTGTAGTTTCAATCATTATGTGCAAAATCTTGTTCCGGTGTACACAGAATTTTCCCAAGCATTTTTGTAACAAAATAAAAAAAGAACGATGAAGAAATCATTGTGCTGAAAGTACCTCCACTTTTTCTTCACCGTTTCACATAAAAAAGCATTACATTTTTTTAGTGATATGTTAGAGGAAATTCTGCATATCTTTTAGGTGTTTTTCCCCCCACAGTCAAAGCTTCATAGCAACTGCCAACTTGAGCTCATTGCTGCTTAGCAGCAGGATGACGCTAAGGCAATTAGTGAATAACTAAGCACAAATATAAGCGGGGGAAAAAATCAGACCGGGTCAATTTATGTGTGCTGTGTGCCATTACATGTAACTTTTGCTGGTAATTGTGCCACAAGCCGCAAACAACTCCGCATGGAAAAAGTGTCACTATCTTCGCCGTAATTCACGTCAGGAAAAAAACATGTCAGGTGTCATGGATGTAGGGTTTTCTGAAACTTGTCAGAGGAACTTGAGAGAGGAACCTTTAAGCATAAATTGCCATTCCCAGGAAACACACCACTCTTTTCTGACTTATTTTTTACGATTTCCAGTCATTTACTTCCGGGAAAGATAATTTTAAACCAAGGGACGCAGAAGTATGCCCACAAACGATCACTGCCATTAAGAAATTAATTTGTGGCGGGTGTGATTGTGTCATCCCTTTGAGAAAGCAAAAATTGGCCGACTTCTGGAGGGGATGAGAGAATACCATTCCATAAGACTGGTTTATGTCAAATGTAAATACGACACAACTGTCAACTGTGCATGTATACTTTGAGTTTGGTTGGCTTTTAGTTTGGCCACCTATCGATGTTCCCAAGGCTTCAATCTGCAATCCCAGCATAATTGTCCAATGTCCATTTGCTTATTTTAATTATTTGCTCTGTTTTTTTTTCTTTGTCAGTGTGATTTAAAGGTATGTTTCTGTCAGAATGTCCTGGTTAAAAAGAAACATTGTGTGACTGACCGAAAGGGAATGCCCACCTTTTTAATTTGGTATTAATGGCATAATGCACACGGATAAAACTAACTTTGATACTCAACGGTTATAGTCTTGATAATTTCCCACATGTACTGTGTCAAGTCTGTACTCTGTGACACACTTTGCAATTTGTTTCTGTAATTTCCCCAACAATTTTTAATTGCACATTGACTTTGACTGTACCAGGACCTGAATTCTCAAGAAACTTTTTTTTTTTAACGGTCCAAAAGTGTAGATTGTTGACAATTCTCTGTTGGAATGTTATAAAAAAAAAAGGAAAGTTTCATGAGACTTTAGTTTGGGGAACATACAAACGATGAAACAAAATACCATTATTATTCCAACACATGTTGCTCTCGCACCAAACAGGTATTTTTCGTGTAATAACTCACCTTGAAATTTTGGGTGTAGTAAATCACAAAAGGTGGGAGCAAGCACAGTAGTTCACCATCTGCAAACTGCTCGTTAAGCCCACCAAACCTTTAATTTTATAGCAGTTGTGTGGTTTTTTTTAAAGATGACCAGAGCATATGATGCTCTGTTTGTTTGTGGTTTCGTAAAATCGTGTCAGAAAATTGCATCTCATTTTGTTTTTATTAAACAATGAAGGAGAAGATTATTTACAGACTAGAAACTGCCCTTTTTAGTTTGGTGTTTTTAGTTGGTTGGATGAATGGTCTCGGTATTTGCTAGAATTTGACTGTGGGTGTTTGCAGTTTGTAAAGGCATTGGCTAAAAGGAAAGTTTTGTGAGAATTCGTTTTGGGGTCATACAGAGTAAACAAAAATGTACATTGAAATGTATATTCTAATTTTGATGTTTGCATATCCTTATCACAATCTGGCTTTAAATCTGCATCAAAATGACAGCCTTTTTCGTCTAGCATTTTTTATATTGTCTCCAACTCAATTTCTGACATCCTGACATTTCTGGCCAAAAAAAATGGCAGGCTTAAAGAAGTTTCAAAAATACTGCAATCCTCTCACCAACAAACGTACAAAGCTCATTTTTTCTGAGAAAAGTCTCGTGAATTTTACCAAAGAAATGCTCACTGTTTGGTGACAACCACGAGGTGGGGACTCGTATTTTCCTCAAGGAATGCAAAATTTCAGACTCCAAATTTTCAGATTGTTGGTTGATGAAGACAGCAACCAGAGGCTCAGTCCATGCCTTGGTTTTGACAAGTCCATTTGACAGTCAAAGTAATTTTTATAATTCATGACATTCTTGCACATTATTCTGTTATGTAAAGATGAGCCGAAGAGAATCTGGAGCCAAATTTCTCTCTAATTCCTCCTCATGCGATGGCAAAAAAGGGTCCAGAGTCGCCCAAGACGGTCAATTCACTTGCTAACCTACTCTCTGAACGTGCGCAATGTCTTCTTTAATGTATCTACTTGTATCTGATTTATTTATGCTCTGGGATCGGCATGGCACCAGTCTGCACTGTGCGATGTTATTGGAGGAAAGGACGTCTGGTGCCCATCTTGCTGCAGCGTTTTTTTTAACATTATAGCGTTAAGTTTGATTAGGTGGTGGACCATTATAGGTTGACTTTTATTCCCTGTAATTTGTAAATACACCCCACCTCTATATCCAGTGAATGGAAATGTATTAAAGATGTGAATAAAAGAATGACGTAGATATGATAAAATTATTTGCTTCAGTGTTTTTATTATTTTTCCTGTAGAATTGAGTGTTTCAATTTTGTAAATGTTTCATTTTTGAAAGACTGCAAAATCCAGACTGATTCCTATTTTTCATTAAGTTTTTTACTCTCTTCCATCCAGTAATTCATTCAATTATCTATTCATTAAACCTTCCATGATTCGGCAACCATTCAAATAATGCAACAATGTTGCAAAATGCTCAATGACAAGAACGTAATGAACACACAAATCTTACAAAGTTTTAGAGTGCCAACATTTCACCTTTATAAATATCCTTATAAAAATGACAGCGCTATTGAAAGGACATGTCAGGAACCCAGTTTCAAAAACATAAGAAAAACTTTCCAAATGCAAATTAATCCCTCAGGATTAGGTTTGATGAAAAACTTCGCTTTAGGGATAGATCTGCAGGAAAAACCAGACATTTTCAGAGACTTTTGTTCACAAACAATTGGGTTTCTTTTACATGATCCTGTGATGACATCACAAATTTGCTCATGACTATTGAAATTCTCATTAGCATAAAAACTGAAAACTTGTAAATACACCCCTAGGACGATTGTGCAAAACAGTTCTGTAGACTGTAGCATGGATTTAAGTTATAAAATGTCTATTGCAGAGACCCTTTAATATACTGGCAATGGGGCTTTCGGGTGAGGGCTTTCCTCTTCCCAATACAACATTGGGAAGATCGGGAAACATTGACGTCCACAGATTTCCTTCCAATTTACACAGTTTGTAGATGGTCACAATAGAATCCTCATGTTGAAATATTACGGTCTGGGGTGCTGTACTTCTCGAGAAATCTTCACTCGAACATCGACAATAGCTTATTACTCACAAGTAAAAATCTATTTCTTACACTACATGCTGGTGCGTAAACTGTGATGTTTATTTTCTTTCATTTTGTATACTTTCCCACATTACCATTTGAGCTAAAACCTTTTGAGTACAGGGTATTGCTTTTTGGGGGAATGTTTTATGGTTAAACACAAACCGTGGCAATCTTTTGACCCTTACCACTGCTGTATAGGCCTATAAGCCTCCCCCAAACAAAAAGACAACAAAATAACCACACTCTCTCGGCAGACCATCTCATAGATATCAAGTAGGTTTTTGTTTTATTATCATTATTATTACACTTCTCGGACTAAAACGTGGAGGCTACATTTTGCTCTACTTGACTGAGTATTGTACCGGTATAATACTGCATGGTATCAGACACTACCTTCTCAGATTTTATAATTTTTTTGGTATTTTTGGTTTTAATCTTTTTCCTTTTTTTTTAAGAGTGTCTTGGTGATATATATACAAAGATGAGAACAAAACAAAGTATCTCTTTTCTATTTTTTTTCCTAGAGATATTACACGCAACTACTGGACTAATGCATGACCATGAATTCGTCTGGAGGATTTGTCCAATTGTCAAGTAACACTCTAAGGCCAAAAAATAATAATTTAAAAATGGATACCGGTATTTAAAGAAATACTTTTAAAGGTTTGGAAACCGAACAATGGAAATCAGTAGCGAGGAAATCATTGTTAGGCCTTGTTCATAGTCCGTTCAAATGACAATGTCCTGTGGATTTGATGTGAAGTGGCGGTGATATGTAGACAAGACAGGGATCAGCAAACAGGGGAGATACAGCCATCAAGCAGTCCACTCAAGTGCAGATATGAGGTTGGTTCCACCGCCCGACGACCGACAGATTAAAAAAAAATATACCATGAAAACTGCAACATCATTGCAACATACCATATGGAAGAAGAAGAAAAAAAAACATACTCATATACACTGACAATTTGTTTCACAATTAAAAAGGACCCCCCCAAAATAAAAGGCCAGCTATAAAAAAAAGAAGAGGTAAATTTTGTACAGTTTGGTTTATACATTGTAATTTTGTTGGATTCACAGAGAAACAGGAAAGATACCCAAAAGAAAACAAATTCGATAGGGTACAAGTAACTTGAAGTCTGGCATTGGCCAGTTACAGGCGGAAATTCCAGTTTTGATTTTCAACAAATTCAAGCCAGCTGAGAAAACTTGATGGATCTTCAAGAGAAACAGTTTTCCTCCAGTACAAATAACGTCCATCCGTCCCCCTTTGTCCCATTTCTTGGGATTCATAGGCCATTTACGAAATGAAGACTAACGCTTAGGCTTCAGTCATATTTCTCTAACCCATTTTAATGTCACAGGCATCTAGAAACAAGCGTTTGGCCACCGGTTTCTTGGTGAAAACTCTGTACTTATCAAAAACCTTCAAATTTGGCGACAAACCACAACCTGGATGTTCAGGTTTTGTCAGATAGGGGCGAAGCCTGAGCAAAATCCAGATCCCTGAATTCGTAAAGGCCTATGTACAATCAATACCTGGTATCCATCCACTAGTGTAACCAGCCATCAGCAACTGACCAATGCTATACCCCCACACTAACAGACTACCAGGAACCAACCTCTTGAGGCCAACATCCGGTAACTAGGCAAAGATTAACTGGTAACAAACCACTATCATTAACCATCCAGCCACTGGTAGCCAAAGTCTGGGAACCAATTTTACTGGTACCTTGCCATTGGAACAACCACTGGTATCCAATCACTGCTATTTAGCCACAATTTATATCAGCCACTAGTAGTTAAAGTCTGGGAACAAATCACTGGTACCTTGCCATTGGAACAACCACTGGTATCCATCCAGTCACTGGTAACATACCACTGGTAACCAATTTCCATCAGCCACAGGTAGCCAATGTCTTGGAACCAATAACTGGTACCTGGCCACTGGAACAACTACTGGTATCCAGTCACTGGTAACATAACACTGATATCCAATCACTGCTATTTAGCCACCGGTAACCAATTTCTACCACAGGAATTATTCACTGCAAGGTTCTTGTGGAGAAACATGTGGAGAAATTTCCCCTCTTTTCATGTTCTTTTTTATGGGGGGGGGGTGGTCTACCCAAAGTTGGGTAATGAAAAAAAGCGGATCCAAGATGAAGTTCTTTTTGCCGCAAATACAAGAATTAGATAAAATTCAGGCATTTATTTGTAATTCAGCCCTTATGAGAAAGCTAGACTTAGTATGAGGGTATCGCAATTTGTCAAAACATCCAATCCAATTTCCTCATGACACTGATCAATTTTCAACACCTTCAAGACTCTCTCTTTCCAAAAAGAAAAAGAAAAAAAGAAAGAAACAATGACAGAAAATACTTGTACTCCAAAAAAGGAGATGACGAGCCTAGTTTGATAATAAAAAGGTGCATCTTCCGAAGTGAAAAACTGACTGTGCAAATGTCCCAAAATCTACACAATTAGGCTATGGCAATCTACCACTATCAGACCTACCTAGTTCTTGTTTATGTACAAATGTCAACACATAGGAAACTGGACAGACAATAAGAAAAGAAAACAAAACAAAAAAACTCACATGGAAAAACAAACTCCTCCGTTCAAACAGAGAAATATCCCCATATCCGGCATACCTGACTGATTGACATAATGGCCCACACAATCGACACGATGATTGAAAATAAAACTAGGAGATAAATCACTGATGCATTCTTGAATTGAATTGATCTGATTTTGCTGATTCTGCTGGCTTGACTGCATTGATATTTTGTACCTTTCCGGTTAATAGTGCCCCGATATTTGCATCTGCTTCAAAGCACAGCATCTCTGGCGATGCAATCTCTGTTCAATGACTTCAATTTCTCAAAATTCCCATTGAATTTTGATGGCTGTGACAGGCATTCCCCCCCCCCCTTTTTTAAACCCCAACTCCAGCAGTGGTTTTTGGCTACGTTTCTCAGATTTGTTTGGCGTAAAAAGGTTACAAGTGTATCAAGTATCCACATGGAGGCTATGATCATTAAGCTAACACTTGGTCTTAATGAAAAAGTTACAACCCTGCATTTGCCCTTTTTTCAGAACAGCAGACACATTATAATGAAGCTGGGCAAAAACTTGAGCCAGGGCCTAAGCCAGACTCAGAGCTAGAGCCAGACTGGAGAATTCATTAACTTTGTGCACTTACAGACAGACATTTGACATTTCAGAATCAGTCCATCCTAACGGTTTTGCTTTTCAATAGAAACCCGGTCGGACAATGGGCCTTGTGCTGTTGCCACGGTAATCTGCTAGCCCTCTGACCGGCCGCCCCCACCTCCTTCCCCCTCCGTCTACGACGCCAAGAAAACACAAGCTCCCTGTAAATGTCAACGCGAGACGTGGCATTTTGTAAACAAGAGGGGACGGAGGAGATGAACAGTTGTGCGACAGCACAGAGGGACAAAAATATTCTGTTTCCAAGGATGTTTTCTTGGTTCAAACTGAGGTTGGGTGGATGTGTTTGTCTCCAAAGATGAAGAGGTGATTTCTTATGGGTGCAGTCTGTTGGGCGGGTAAAGGGGATCTGATCCGAATGTCATTAACAAGTAGCTTGAAGCAGCAAAGTTTCTTATGCCTTAGCTTTTGCATTCAATGCCGATTGGCTCAACGATACCCTTTTCGCTCCCGTGGGAACAAGCGACAGCAGTGCTGTCCTGAATGCGCTGCGACAGACGCAATGAGGGAAGAGGAGATGGGGGGGGTGAGGGACGGTCGTCTTGCACTAAGTGCCGGTCACATCTGGGCGTTGTGACGATGCAGTCTTACAGCTCATGAAGCAGAGGGGAGGGATATAAGGCACCGGGGGAAAGACCTTGCCTCGAGACTAGAGCGCAGTCACACCGCTGAAAGGCAACCAGCTAATTGCCACTCCCACCTCCAATGCCCAGCCTTTCTACAACATCCTTGCATTTTTAGCGTATTCCAGTCTTTTACTACTTCGCACCGGGGACACCCCCATTTGGCGCGCTCTGGCTTCACTTTGTGGCGGGCCACCGAATCCGGGCGCCACTATCGTCTAAGTTTTAAACAAAGACTCTTTTCAGCCTGGAACTAATCAATACAAAGCAGAGACAAAGACCCATTTTGACATGTGCAACATCAATTGCCAGATTAGCGGCAACAATTGCGCAATTGTGGGACCTTTACTGTGGATGATTGAGAGACAGCGCGGTGCCACGGCAGACAGCATGTTGGCATGTCCCACAGCCTAACGGTCATCGGTCATGACATGGAATTCCACCCACTATCTCCACCAGAAACTCCACGCTCAGTTAAGGCCGAACACCTCAAAGCTTTGACTGTCTTGAGTGGAGGCTAGTTTGCATTCAAAGGCTGTCAGTACAGTGTACAGGAGCTACTAGGACACACTGTACACATGCACAGTCCCGCTACATTTCACTGACTACGCACAAAGGGCCCTTTTTTGAACGGATAATCATTTGATAAAAGCCACACCAATGTCCAAATTGTGCCAGGTTTGACTCTCTTGTACACATAGTATACCCTTATTGATTTATTTAACAGATATCTATTGTTCCGATTGATTAGCGAGTTTTGAAAATGACGCATTAGTCAAAAACTCCTGTATGGCGGTCATGAGCGCTGGAAATGGGTCTGGCGTGAAGTGGTAAAAACCTCTCTCTTATTTCCATCAAAGAGGATACCTGACTAAATGTTCACTGCAAATGAACCTGTAATTGAATCTGTATTTTTTCATTTTAACACAAGGACAGTTTTAATGACAAAAAGAAATTTGTCATCGGAAAATTGGCATGCATCCTTAGTAGTCCCTGAAGCCACTATTTAAATGACAACCGCAATATCTAGAAGACTGTGACAAGTCTTTTTTTTAAATTTAATATGTCAGAAGGGATAACATGCTGTACAAACACAAAAATGTAAAAACGTAATCAAAATGAGATACATGGCATTTTCTCAGTTTCTAGTTTAAGATTAGATGTCCTCCTGTGTTTAAGAAAATTCAAGTCATTCTGTCTTTCCGAAAATTGTCCTGCTTGGATGGAAACGTCATTTGAAGCAAACCACAAATGATGATTAAATCGACCCATTAATTCATAGAAAGGTACATTTTCCAAGTAAATAGGATTGACTTTGTCACTGACAGAAATGGAACTGTCTCAGGTCTACCCAAATATGGATATGAATTGCATTTTTGGAGAAAAAAATCCAAAAATAACCAAAATCACAATGAGAATTCTAAAAAAAATAATAATAAATAAATAAACCCACTGGATTAAAACAAAAACAATTTGAAAACTGGATAAACCCACAGAGAAATGTGTCCACCCAATACAGGTGGTGCCTTGCATCATGTAGCGTAACGTTCTGTCCACTGCTTGGCTGACTTGTCATGATCCTCACGGCTGTGGATGTACTGAGTTGCTATATTGCCCACCAAGGGGTCAGCTGGGTAGGGAGAGAGGAAGGGAAAGAGGCAAACGGAAAGACAGAGAGAGGAAGAAGAGGAAGAGAATTGTTAAGTGGCGATCGGCATAGTGGCTACATTGCAATACCCACATTGTTCACAAGCTTTTACGATATCATTATCTTCAAAACAGGGGAGGCTGGCTTTGACTAGGCTAAGAGCGCCCTCAGTTCTCGTCAAAGCCAGGGGACTCAATGTCACGGAAACAGTTTCTTCTGTCCATCCTCGGGAGACAAACAAAAAGAAAGGCTTATCTGACACCAGCGACACCACAAAGTATTCTTGACTCTTTGGATATGAAGGCACAGGCTTAGACTTCAGATCCATTGGTGACTTCAAGTTGAGATAAAAACTGGCCTCCCAATACAAGCTCTGTTTTGGAGATTGACGTTCTATTTTGAAAATAAAGCCAAAAACTTCACCTGGCTCAAAAAAAATAAAACATTCATCTGTCTAATGATAGCGAGGAAGCAAGAGACAGATGGTTTGAAACCTTCTGAACCCATGGCTTTTGAAACAAAAGTGGAGGGGATAAAAAATAAGTTGTGGAGTGTTTCTTGATGAAGCTGCCATCAGCCACAGTCAGGATGAGCTTTGAAGAGCACTTACCAGGATTGCAGTCTGAGAGTAGAGCACAGATGGACAGGAGGACCTTGGAGATGGTGAGGGCTGGGCTCCACTTGTCCTTGAGGATGTCTAGACAGATGGTGCCTGAACTGTTGATATTGCAATGGTAGATGCGGGTGAGGAACTTCACCTGTTCAAGAAGGGAGAAAGAAATTGACCACAACAAATTGTGGGGTGTTAGGGACTCTGGTGTGTTGAGAACAAACATTTCAAAGGGTCCCTGGTAATGTTTGGGTGGGGAGGTAGAGGAGGTGCAACAGGTGCATGAGGGGGAGGGGGAGGAAGGGAGGAGGGGGAGGAGGGGGAGGAGGGGAGGAGGAGGGGAGGAGGAGGGAGGAGGAGGGGAGGGGGAGGAGGGGAGGAGGAAGAGGGGAGGAGGAGGAGAGGAGAGGAGGAGAAGAGGAGAGGAGGGGAGGAGGGGAGGGGGAGAGGAGGAGAAGGGGAGGAGAGGGGGAAGGAAGAGAGGAGGAAGAGGGGAGGGGGAGAAGGATGGGGAGGAGGAAGAGGGGAGGAGGAGAGGAGGGGAGGAGGAGAGGAGGGGAGGGGAGGGGAGGAGGGGAGGGGAGGAGAGGAGAGGAGGAGATGAGAGGAGGGGAGGAGGGGAGGAGGAGAGGAGGAGAGGGGGAGGAGGGGAGGAAGAGGGGAGGGGGAGAAGGATGGGGAGGAGGGGAGGAGAGGAGGGGAGGAGAGGAGGAAGAGGGGAGGAAGAGGGGAGGAAGAGGGGAGGAAGAGGGGAGGAGGGGGGAGGGGAGGAGAATGAAGAGGAGGGGAGGAGGATGGAGAGGAGGGGAGGAAGAGGGGAGGAGAAGTAGGTATGAGGATGGGGAGGGGAGGGGGATGGGGAGGATGATGGGGAGGGGAGGAGGAGGGGAGGAGGGGAGGAGGAGGAGGGAAGGAGGGGAGGAGGGGAGGAGGGGGAGGGAACGAGGAGGAATTGTAGTTGGAATGGTGATGGTGATGGTGACAGTGATCCGGATGGGGATGGTGACGGGGACAGGGACGGAGGACAGGGATGAAGACGGAGATGGGGAGGGGACTACATATGTATGAGGAAGATGAAAATGAGAAAAAAAGGTCCACATAGATCTGCCACTCCTTACCTTGGGAGGTTTGAAGGGGTACTCTGGTGAGAAGCTGATGTTGAGGAAGAAGACACCACCTTCGTAGACAGAGCCCTTGGGTCCTAGGATGGTGGAGCCCCATTCATAAATATTGTCACCTTTAGGTCCCGCACTACAAACACACAAAGAAGAAAGAAAGTAGAAAACAAACAAATGGTCAACACATTTGACAAAACAATGGGAAGGTCACCTTTGGGCAGGACACCTATGGGAAGGTCACCTATGGGAAGGTCACCTATGAGATAGTCACCTATGGAAAGGTCACCTATGGGAAGGACACCTATGGGAAGGTCACCCATAGGAAGGTCACCTATGGGAAGGTCACCTATGGGAAGGTCACCTATGAGATAGTCACCTATGGAAAGGTCACCTATGGGAAGGACACCTATGTGAAGGTCACCTATGGGAAGGTCACCTAAGGGAAGGTCACCTATGGGAAGGACACCTATGGGGAGGTCACCTATGAGAAGGTCACCTATGGGAAGGACACTAACATGTATGGGAAGGTCACCTATAGGAAGGTCACCTTTGGGAAGGACACCTATGGGAAGGTCACCTATGAGAAGGTCACCTATGAAAAGGTCACCTATGGGAAGGACACCTATGGGAAGGTACACCATATGTGAATACCCTTGGCCATTGGGTAAACCCTGGTAACTGATCTGTCAGGCAAACAACCAAAGACAGTAGCAGCAGCAGTCTCATACGCAAGCAGTCCATACAAAAACAAACTCCACAACCAAAAAACCTCTCCACGAATCCACACCTTTTCCAGATCATCTCCTCATCTCCCTCCTCTCCCTTTCTTCACTGCATCCATCCCCCCCCCTTCATCGTCGGCGCCTGGGATAAGGATAAGTGTTTATCCACCAGACAAGTCCAGTCCTCTAAAGTGACATTTTCCCACCCGTTGAAAAAAACAGTAACCTCGTAAAGCAACAGCGTGCCGTGTTTTGACAAAAACCTATCCTCAGTCACTCATACATACATACATGTTGGGCCTACGTTCAGACAGAGTTGGATATGCACATGTACATGTACCCTCAATTTGTTTTACAAACACTGGACTCTTTTACAAATTCTGAAATCAGATAAAATGGTATGAACTTTAAATGAACTCGAGCCTTCTGAACAATAAGGTGTAAATCTGGCTTCAACTGTTTGGGAATCAAACAGGGTGAATATAACTTCTTCTTCTTCTTTTGTAACGGGCACAAAAGCCCTGAGCCAGACTCGGATTATTCCTAAAGAGCCCTAAATCCTTCCCCTCTTGCCATCAATATAAAAAAAAAAAGTGGGAAAAGGTAGGAATTCTGTAAGAAACCGATTCATACCAATCCACTCCCTCAAGGCAACCCTCATGCAATCCCCTCTTCAATGTTAGCCTCTATTGTTGAGGTGCCAGGCCTAGGGGGAAGGGGGGTAGGAGGGTTGGGGTGGTCGGTTAGGGGTGGAGGGGGATAGAGTGTCCACCCATGGGTACATGTGTACCCGCTGCAAGCAGGTGCAAGTCAGTCCCTCAATGGGTTGTTGTCCTTTGTGTTTTATCCCCTCATAACCTGCTCCCCCAGCCCCTCCATTCACCAAACCCACCTACCTGCCCCCTCCCCTCCCCCTCTCCCCCCACCCCACTCCCCTCTCCCCAACCTACATGTACATGTACTCCCCCTCCACTCTTCCCCTCCAATCTCCCCCATCCCACTCCCCTCCCCTCTCCCCCACCCCACTCCCCAACGGTTTCAGTAATATGCAAAAAAGTAGCACTAGCAAACTGCTTACAGACTAAAATGACCAAAAGGCGAACATCAAAATTTGGAGAGGCCTGATGTTCCGATCCTAGAAGGAGAGTGAAGGTTTCATTCACTCTCATGTGTAGAATTCTCTTTTTCTTTTATTTCAAAAGGTGTGGGGAAGAGAAAAGCAAGGTTGCATTGCTGGGGGGAGGGGGCTGCCTATTGTCATTGTGTAATGGGCTGTATCAGTTGATTTGGACAGCCACCCAGGCAAGCCTTGGTATAGCCATTGGTATACATGTAGCCTATACTGATTGCTCAAGGAGGTATTGGTTTGCTTGCCTTCTAAAGTTGGGAATGCCTCCTAGACAGGGAATGCACATGCACCACTGCAGTGGGGTGGGGTGGGGGCACCACAGACTAAAGGTACTCTACATTGTTTTTAATGAATAATACCGTATTAACTTCTTGGGGTTAATCAATTGAACCCTTTTTTATTCTTTTAAAGATTTAATGTTGCATATTCTTTTTAACCTGTCCAGTGTCGGAGCGTCACAGAACCAGGGGCAAATTTGAACATGTGTTTTTGTCACGTCAAACGAATACAAACGTGTGATGGTGCTCTTCACTCCTGCCCATAGTTTGATGCTAGGCAGGTTTCCCCCATGGAATCACAGTATTCCGACATCATTTAAAATAGAGGCTACCCATCTGTACGAAGAATGTCTAGGGGGGGGGGGGGGTAATATAAAGATATTGTGAAAACTAAAGTGAATGCTGACTTGGATGACCAAAATGACACAGAACTTTAGAGGACCAAATATTTGTTGATCTGTACATGTTGTAGCAGGGCTTTTTTCCAGGACAGAATGTGTTTCAATCCTAAGAGGGAGCCAAACGAAAACACCAGGCCCTCTGATTTTTTTTTTCGCAAACTGCATCTAGGCTGCCCCCCACTTCAAATACAAATCAGTTGGCATTAGTTTTCTTTTCACGGAATCGTTCAGCCGTATGATAAAAAAAAAAGCAATTATGTCAAATTATGTCACCTTCCAATCATTACCACACCGTAGGAGTGATCATCAACCAGACATCTTCACTTTGTGGGCGGGACGGAATGGTGTAAAAAGTACAGAAGGATTGTGGGGGCGGGAGGAAGCACAGAAAAGGCGGGATGCGGTGAAACAGCGCCTTGGGCATCAGACAGGCTTCAGCAGTATGATAGAAGGAGGCGACGCCCCCCCCCCCCTGTCAGACTCCTACTCTATGCACATAATTACATGTAGACACACTGCCCTGGATCAGGCAGTGGAGCCAGGGTAATGTTAGTACAGTACATATACATGTACATGTACTGTACATGTACTGTACATGCGTACGGATTGTGGGGGGGAGGGGAGGGAGTTGGCAAGACAGCCTTTATTCAATCTACCCCGCAGGCCCGGCTGACATTTGCCAGGCCCGCTCAATACATATTCATGACTGCAAGCTCACCCGCATGAATATGTATGGCATATTCATGACTGCACAGTCCTCCCAAATGAACGCTCACATCATTGGCATTTTTCAGAAATGCACATAACACAACGGAAATGATGTGTACCGTGTATCTAAAAAAAAAAAGGGGGGGGCAATCTTTGGTACATGTAAGTGCCCAAATCAGCAAATAATGGTTCAGGACACGTGTTATATCAAGATACATTGTACATGTACATGTACAGTACTGCAATGCAAAGAAAAGGGAGATGGCAAGAACAAGTACTGTACGTGTGTACTGTAGGTGTCTTTGCCAATTCCTGAAAACCCAGATACTGTAACACATTAAGTGCAACAGCATCCGGTTCACAAGTCAGTCAGCAGTTTGTAATAATGTAGAATGTCTGTAAATTACTACATGTAATGCTCATCATATACAAATTACTTTCTGCTCTATACACAAATATGCCTTCTAGCCACCGCCATGGCAGAAGGCTTACGGTTATCACGGTATTGCTGTTGGACAGGAAAACGACCCAATGTCCTGACAACTTGACATGGTCACGGCAAACTGGCCATTGGGCTAATCCGAATCTGCCACTGCAATCGTATACCGCAATCTATTAGACTGTGTACAAATTCATAGGCTACTGCTGGGAACAATGCACAGTTGCACACAGAGTATGAGGATTACCTGCAGCTGGTCACTAGCTTGCATGTGGCATTCATAGAGTGATGTGTAAACTGAAGCCACAGCCAATGCAATCTGATCAACTGAGTAATTAGACAACTGAATAATTAGACACTAACTGAATAAATCAACAGAATACCTTGTTTTTTGATAAACATGCTTGTGCAAATCCCACTGAGAATACCCATACCAGCTCATTCCCCCCCCCAAAAAAAAATAGTCTTCCAAAACCCCAGACATATCCCTTTAATTCTTAAGAGATCTTTCTACCACTCCACATAAATAAGTCTCACAGTATAAATAACAAACAATAAATGTAACCTAGCTGGCTGACTCTTACAGCCTTCTGAGGTCAGGTCAGTACCACTTGAAGGTCACTCCCCCTTGACCCCAGGTGGCTAAGTCTGCAGCTTAGCCATTTTTTTTTAAAGGGGACTGCAAAGGCCTTCACACAAGGGAGACAGTCTGGCCCAGAGACAGACTGATACCCTTTTTTCCCCCTTTTATCAGAAGCAAGCACCTTGAGTCAACAGTGGTCACTCCTGGTAGTGGGGGCTAGTCTATTGGTTCAGTGTAATTCAAAGGGGGGAGTGCTGGGTGAGATAAGTCACCTAAAGCCATACCTCTTTCCCACTTGATGGTTCCCCTGTTCAGGTCACAGGGCAAACTATATTTGGACCAACTGACCCACAGCACAAAAATAAAATACACTCCTGGCCCACCACCCCCAGCAGGGGAATTTGAAGAAAGAAACAAAATCGCAATCCAGATTTGTTTGAATTTGTTTTATCCCCCCCCCCCCCATGTGGATGCTGACATCTCAAAAATGTTCGCAATTCGAAATGTTATCCAAAACACAATTATTCTTGCGATTTTTCTGAAACATTACGAGTGTTTGCCGGGCGCTGTGTGTGTGAACGCTGTCGAAAAGAGAAAAATCGATTTTAGTTAATTCCAACCATTCAGTGCGCGCAGTTAAACATCCAATCCCCACAACCAGCTGTTTGTCTCACCACGGCTGTACGAGCTACGACCACAGTACGAGTATATCAAGCACAGGCAGTTTGGGATAGAAACATTAAAAAATAATAATAATAACAATAATAATAATGGATTTCAATGCTCATATATATAGACTTTCACCCTATTGCCAATGTCTTAATTATTGGGTAAAAATGTACCCAGTAATTCATGTATGAGTTTATGAATGAACCAAATTGCATTTGAGACAGGATTGACCCATTTCCCTTGCCCCTACTCCCATGCTTGATCTATTGCAATCACATATGCTGGGTTATCCCACACGTATGTCGCGGTAAGATGGATTGAGAGGCGAGTGAAATGGACACCCGCCTACAACACAAAGCTCTTGCCCTAGATTGCCACTGTTAAAAGCCTGCCACTCTCCCCTTCTGCCTTAAAAAAACAAACAATCAAAACAAGATTGAAGCCTCACTGAGCAGAAAGACAATGTCATTAGGGCCGTTCCCAGTGTGCAAATAATCGCGATTTGAATCGTGATTCAAAAGCTGTTTGTTGTTTTTTTGCTCAGGTCCCCACAGGCCACACAATGGTGCCACAAACAGTTGTGGTTTGTGCAGTAGTTGTGGTCAAATGGTTGGTGTGTCCTTAGAGGATTGCCCATCCAGGGAGACATATAAACAAGGACAGCACTTCCTGTCAGTCAGAGTGTGAGCGGTGCATTGTGGGATATTTTTTTTTATTTTCACGGTGCGATTTAGAAGACCGTTCCTACACACACCACGTAGAAAAGTCTTACTAATAGTGGATTCAAATCCCACTTTACAGACACTGTAATCGTGTTTAATGTGTCCACACACACAAAGTGGAGCTTGAATTGTGATTCAAATGGCGATCCAAATAATCACATTTTTGGGGGGCAGTGGAAACACCCCTAATGGTGGCTCACCGTGGACTCAATCTGTGTTTACTCAGTTCCCTGGGTACTGTGTGGGATAATACTAGCCTCAGCCTACTAAGTATGCTTCACGAAAATGAAGAAAGAAAAGCTTCCGAGATTAAAAAGTCGAACTAGACAAAAATCATTTAAGCTGCGTTGTGACATTAAGAAGAGTCTATTGTGAGTTTTATGAGATTTAATTTCCTGTTTCTTTATTCAGAATCAGAAGACCTTGACTGGAACCCGGAGTGGCAGCTCACAATATATTAGAAAATACCGGGTGTCTCTCTCCATTAGATGAATTCACTGCCTCTGCTGAATGGCCGAGTTGTTGGTTTCCAATTAAATAAACATGTGGGCTCCTGTTGAGTGTTGACTGCATATGATGCCAAAGCATGAATCGGGGCTGATCCGATTGTTCTCTGTGAATCGGTTGGTGATATTATCATATTTGAGTCAATCGTCAATACCTGCTTTGCTGTAGGTGAATTGAAAGTTGAACTTGTCTATCAACAAAACTGACACTTTACAATTTGGGGTTTTTCTTTTCACCAAAATCTTTGAAGCTTTGCATCTATAAGGACCTGCTTCACATTATGCCAATTCTTGCCATGTATAATAAATCACAATAGCCAAGAACAAAAGCACTTTGTATTCAGAAGATTTGAATATTCCAATAGTGTCTGGGTTAAATAAAAGTTGACAGAAAAAAAAATATGAAAAAAGAAACCTGTTCGAAGAAACACAACATTTTACATTAATAGAAAAAAATAATAATAATACTGACTGGACTGTAACCTCGGGTTTAATATACCAAATTTATCTGTAAATTATTTTTTTTTAAACAATGTTTATACTAACATGTACTGGGGGAAAATTCAGTTGATTAACTTGATTTACTAATACAAAACAAGCACGCGTTGAGGAAAGACGATGATCATGTTTTGAGAAGGGCATTTTTCGAGTTTGAGGTGGATGATCTAAGAAGATGGCAACCAATGAGGGCATGGAGGAAAGTGAGTGGATCGTAGGGGAGTACGTACATGTAGGAGCCTAGGAGGGTTGGGCTGAAGAGGGAGGAGGCGCTGAATCGGGCGAGGTGGGGGGATGGGGTGAGGGAGACTGCTCAGTGAGGTGAAGCCAGATTTAAAATTTTGGATCTACTACTGCCACTACTAAACCAAGCATAAACATGTACTGGTACATACATGTACTTTGGCAACATATGGTCTGTAAATGTTGTCAGTTGCAACTTGCAAATCCCCCAGAAGCAAGAAAACAGAAATCAAGTGCGTCCCGTAGGCCTACTCGACCAAAAAAGATACTTTCACGAGTGCAGCGTCTGAGTGTAAGAGCAGGGATTTTGCTTGATTGCATGTTTCATCTTCTCGCTGAGCGCGCAGTGGGGAAAAACAAATTCCAATTTGTTGCGGTGTGTCATTGCGTTGCAGTAAATCATCAACCCTAACCTCCCCAAATCCGACAGAATCTTCGTTTCCTACTGCAGGAAATTGTAGGATGCATTGTAGGAATTTGCAGGATTGGGGGCATAAGGCAGTTTTGTCACTGTAGGAAAATGCAGGATACGGGTTACCGGGCCTAACGTGATGGAGGATGATTTTTTTAGGATTTGGGCTCCATAAGACAAACACCAAATTAGGAATAAGGATTTTGAAGGATTCGGATCATGTGGTTATAAAATTATACATTGTAAGTGTAAAGTTTATTAGCCACAGAAAAAAGCAAAAGAAGTTTTTTGTCCTTAAAAAAAATAAAAACTATTTCCTTTCAAAAATTCAGTGCAAGATTTTGCAGGATTCGGGCAGTGGCGCACCGCCAACAGTATTGTAGGACTGTGTAGGATTCGGGTAAAATGGGGCTTTTAACACTGAAGGATTGTAGGATCTTGCAGGATTGGGTCATGAGCAACAGAAAAGGTGTGGGGAGTTAGGGTTATTTATTGCCTGAAGCATTGGGGTTTGGAAAATGTAAGGAGAGATTTTGTTGGCCATGAAATCTCACAGATATGGATTGCTACTGTACATGGATTGCAGGTCGATAACAAACACGGGTCTTCTTGCAAAACCTTGACGGAAGGCATGTTTTCACATGACTAATTTATCTCTCTTTTTTTTCAAGGGGGGAGGTAAATAACAAAATCCAGAGAAGATTTTTTGTTTTCAGAAATTTCAACTGAGTTCAGGAGTAGATTTTACAATCCATTGTCACTTGACTTGGATAATTCTTCAATCTTCGTATTTGTGATTGGTTGTGTAGCGCTTTCGTACATTATCCACAATCCCAGAATTGATTGCCATTTACAATGCAATTGGTGAAATTGACGGGGGGGGGGGGGGGGGTGAGTATAATTTTTCCTGAGAAAATGTGAATAAATGCAGCTTGGAACCAGATCTCCGGTCAAATTTTCTTTGCAATTTTCACTAACGTTCTTGTCAATTTTCCTCTCCTTTCTTTTATAATTCATTCTTTTGAAGAATGCCACACAACAACCAAAACACAACAACCCGGTACGACAATCATGGATTAATCGCAAAATGGCACTACCTCATGGATAGTCAATTACATGTAGATGTCGCTATTTGGTAGCCCTGACTACTGTAGGCCTCCACATCTCAAAGGCAAACAGGCGAGGCCAAAATTGGATGGCCCTGGTGCTTAAGGGGGGGAAAAAACATGAGCCTGCCAGTGAAGTCATCTCTTAAAGGGATTCATCCGGGAAAGAAAAGACGAGGCCGGGGGCGGAGGGCAGGGGGGGGGGGAGAAAAGCCGCTTACAGAGTCGAAGTTGAGGCAGGGAGCAGGAAGAGATTAAGCTGTCTGTGACTGCCAGGTGAGGAGATCTTCTCTCTACTGCCGTTGACCTTCTGATTTATGATTTTTTTTGTTTTCCTCGTCCCTCAATCAAGGACCATGTAAAACCCAAATCTCCTCCACCCTCCACCCTCGTCACTAATCTGTCTGTGCTCACACAAGTTTCTCACTATTAAAAAGAAAAACAAAATCAAATAAATTAGAGGGCCTGACATTTCAATCCTAATGTACATGTAGCAGGATATTTCTCCAGAGCAGATGGGGATAGCCTTGGGGAAAAGTTCTGTTAGGACTAGGAGCCTAAGATTGAAACTGTTAGGAATTTATGAGATCTTAAAATTAGTGGGCCTGACGTTTCGATCCTAGCAGGACCTTTCTCAAAGGCAAGAGTGAATTTATGAGATGTGGAATTTCTGTCAGTCAGAGTCAGTATTTTTCCAAATTTTTGTAGTTACTTGAATTGTTACAAAGTGAACAAGTATGACAATGCAAAAGTATTGCAAATTGCAAACTATTATAATACAAAATGAAATATACGGTACAAATCTCAACAATTTAGGGTCTGGTGTTAAAAATCCTCGCAGGACCTTTCCTGAAAGGTCAAAAGACAAATTCCAACCGAACCAAAAATTCCGACCCGGCAACAAAAAAGGGTGGACTGTGTTCTGCCACATCTGGAATTATGTGCTCAGAATTGGGGTGAGGTTTTTTTTTCGAGGGCCCAAGAAACTTTTTTTTTCTGGAGCCCTGGCCAGATGCTCTGATCATCAAACGATGATTTGCGGGCGTCTGTAATCCATTACACTGTTGCCTCAATGTGATTCCTTACTCAAACTCACACAATTGGACTATCGCAATGTGCCAAGCTCATAAAAAGGGGAGGGGGATGGGATGCAACATGGCCAGGTACCGGTCGGTGCGCATGTACAGGCAAGAGGATGAGAGGAGAAAGAGGAGAGGAGGACGAAGACCACCTCACTTACAACAACAAGAAACCGATCAAAAAGAGAAGTTGATGTCTTGCCATGCCCCATCACCACCCTCAAACCCTACCCCTCCGCACAGTAGTGTCAGTAACAGCAAATAACATGCACAGCAGTAGGCGTGGATCTGAATTTCTCTCAGAACGCCGGGTCCGAGACGTTTCTGCATCAATTTCGTACTCCCCGCGTGAGGAGGAGTACCCGAACCCACTGCGCTCAGAGACCAGCAGATGGGCACGGCGCTCGGACAGACTCAAGCCTCGGGAAATCGGACCCGGGGATCTCATTTGAGATGCAAACCGCAGCCTGAGCGGCCCGTGCTTGCCAAGAATGACAACTCTCCTACTGTGACATCCTCCGTGCCTACGTGTTCGCCGTGCAAGCCTCTATATTGACAGCAAAGTCCTTTGCATGGATGGATGAACTGCAACAACAAGGAAGCCTCAACGGCAAGCAGAAGTGCACGTCTTTATAATGCCGTGCAAACAGCAAATCACAATACGCAGTTCTGAGGGATCCACGTAGGTACTGTAGCACTAAGAACTTCTCAAAACAGCGGCAAATGGATGGCTTACTCCACCGATAACCTCAACAATGCTTGATACTCCAAGACACCACAACTGTGTTTATTTTTTCAAAAGTGCTGAAGTACGGCACTGTTTTTCGGGAACCCTTGTATCTGAAATCTTTGCACTTTTACATGAAATGATTAATTGTTGCAAACAGGTGCCTCCAAATTTAATGTTTAAAAGAGAGAAAAGATACATTTTGTTTTAAAGGGCAGTATACATGTAAGCTCAATACTGTAAGCCATTCTGTGAATTTTAGTTCATCTAAAAGACACAAGTTCAAGACTATGCTGGATTAGGATCCATTTCATCTCTCATAAAGATAATCAATTCACTGAAATGTCACTGAAATTTCCAATTCTAATCTGGTCAGTGAGATTTTGAGGCATAATATGAATATAATAAAAAGCTAATAATACAAGTATTAACAAAAATATGAATGAGTTATTTTCAAATCAATTTAGTGTCTGACTTTCCCCGCCACGGCAACTAGCGTAATTAACAATAAAAACAAAAACTCAATGCTGCAGCACGCCGAGGGTTTGACTGGCCATGAAATTTGATGAGGAAACAAAATGCATTATATGGAGATTCTGTCTGCTTGAGTGGGTCTTCAATTGCCTTGCAGCCCTCTGCCTCTGGTGCATGGTTTCTGCCCGGAGGCAAACAAAATGGATCAGACGGTAGGGCCAACAAAGTGCCAAATCTACAGCTGTCATTCCTGCAGAACGTAGACTCATTTAACCCCATCATCCCTATGCGGGACCGATTTGTCCTCAACTCAATTTCAAAGAGGAAAGCCGGACGACCAGGGTTTAATTTCTCACTTGTCTACCAGCCTATGAACGGGCCTGCAATTTTCTGTAGGTTATCTACCCGTTCTGATTTTTAGACAGATAGCAAAACTCCCCACATCATGCAGGCCTTTCACAAACAGAGGCTTAACTCACAGAAAGAGCGTTCATCTGCGGCTATTATTACGACCAATTCCAAAAGAAACGTTCCTGACCAAGAGAAAGCACACATTTGAAAACAAGTGTAACTACTAACAAGGAAATCAAACAGAATCTTGCGAAGTCAATCCTTCAGTGAAATTCACATGAAATTCATTTCATTCACTGAACCCCTTTCGGTCTAGAATGTTTCTTCGGACACTTTCAGGCAAAATCATGATTGGAAGAAATATGCTAAACTATTCATAGGATAAGTCGTGTTAAGTCTCCCCAAGTTTATTTTTTTTAATTTTTTTATTTTTTTTTGGGGGGGGGGACGACCATGAACTGGCCCAAGACTACTTTATTCTAACTATCATCTAACCAGCACAGGGCCACTGCTACACTGTACAGTAAATTCGATCCAGCCCATAGATGGACCTGTGCGGCATCCGCCCGACTCACCTCGCCTCTACTTATGGGGTCCTCACCAACCACTTCCCATTAGTGCCCTAGGATTGCCATTTGAAAAACCTCACTCTTGCTCCGGACCCGGAAGTAGCCATTACTTACGGCCAGCTGACGCTAAGCACAACTGTAAGTAGTCCAAGTCAACATGGCACCCAAGTGAGAGTCAACATTTTCTATAATTAGAGCACTGTACCCCACCCCCCACATCTGAGAGGGCTATGTAAAATGCTTTCAAAACACAGTATGATCTCCCTTCCCCTCCCTTCCCATCTACACAATATACAGCCACTCCAGCTGATGTACAGTTATACTACGGTACGTATATTATCAGGGGAAACCGGCAACAATATGATCTGACTCCTCGTGATTGATATTGGGCCATGCCCCCAAGACCTAACAGTCCCTAACCCTTGCTGGCATATCGCACACCACAGTGAAGGCCTGGAATCCAGTACAACATTCCAACAAAGCACCTCTCTTCATATCGATTTCAAATCGCTCTAAATCAATGAGGAAGGAATTGTGAAGACCACCCAATCCGAAGATCACCATGCAGACAGTTGAATCAATAAAACTCAGCAATGATATCAATCATATCAAGCCCCCCCCCAAAAAAAAAAACCCCCACAAATTCAGCAATTGCAGGTACTCTATGTGGTAAAGAACAAAGAACTACTCTTTTTTCTTTGCCTCTTGAATGTAAATGTCCAACAATGACAAACAAGTGACCTTTGACCATTGACCTAAAGAGATTTCACAAGAACTGAAGAAGTGACCAGCCAATGCTAATGCATATTTACATGTTTATTTACAGAAACTCTCAAGCTGTTGTTGAACACAGAACAAATCTACGATTGAACTTTTCTTCAAAGTCTCTCAATCTAAAAGCAGTCTCCAGTCTCCACCCGGAAAATGTTTAAATTTTGACCAAGTGTCTTAAACTTGCAATCAAGTTTGATCCCAATAACTACACAACACTTGGTCTTCCTTCCCTCTACCACCAAAAACAACTCAGATTTGCTGAGAAACCCAAACTGTAAATATATTTCCAGATGGCACAGGGACCTCAAATCCCCCCCAAATGCAAATTCAGGGGTCGTGCAAACATACTGCAGATTTGTTGATTTTGTTTTTCTGGTCTTGTTTTCTAAAAAGGGGAATGAAATTAAATTTTACTGACTGCGTCAACACTTGGTTGAATAATTCAATAGCCTGATCAGAGGAAGCAAAGGAAATTGGTTGGGGATTGCAGCACGTAAAAAATCCCACACGCATCCTGCTGGGAGCAGGAGGAGAAGAGGGGAGGAGTGAGGAATGAGGGTGAGGGGGGGGGGGGGGGTAAGGAGGATGAGGTTTGGGAGGAAGGGAGGGGAATGAGGAGGAGGGAAAGAAAGAGGGGAAGGAAGAGGTTGGGGAGGAAGGGGGGGGAGGTGGAGAAGGGAAATAAAGAGGGGGAGGAAGAGGTTGGGAAAGAAGCGAGGAGAGGAGTAGGGGGAGGGTTGGAGGAGGTTGGGAAGGAAGGGAGAACGAGGAGAAGCGTGTGAGGAAAAGGGGAGGGTGAGGAGGAGGAGAGGGAAGAAGAGGGGAAGGCGGGGGAAGAAGGGAAGGGCAGGGAAGAACAGGGGAAGGAAGAGGAAGGAGAGGGAGGAAGATGGCAAGGAAGGGGAGGAGAAGGGGGTTGGGGGAACTGAGGAAGGAAGAGGAGGAGCAGTAACAGCTGATTTCAAGAAACTTCAAATGTTGCATACGCAACATTTTGCTGCGTAACTTACGCAACATTTTGCTGCGTAACTTACGCAACATTTTGCTGCGCAACATTTTTGTGCCGCACGACTTACGTACCATTTGTAAGTAGCGTAACTTACGTAGCTTTTCTTGAAATTGGCTGCTGGAGAAGCCATGATGTGATTGTACAGTACGTATATGTGGTAAGTCGCCTTACCAATATAATTTCAATATTTCTTGAAAGTGAAACAAAATGGGAATTTCTGCCTTAAAGATACATGCAGTTCCAGCCAGTCACAACTACAAACCCTCATATTTTTTTCCTGTATTTTTGGGGTCATTTAAGTGAATATAGGTCGGTAAAATACAGTGTAGTTTGCAACAAAATGACAATTAGGAAAAGAAATCCACAGAGCCTACTGACAATTTCAAACGCAGATCTCTGAGAAAGGTACACATGTACATGTACTGCATACGTCACGATGATACAATTGATAAACAAATTTTGAACACCTCACTCGAAGCTCAGTTTCAATCAATAATGGCAGGAATCCAATTTGCACAAATTTGCGAGCCAATCTTGTCCAATGGCTGCCAGTGAGTCAATCAACCTGTGATCCATATGGCCACAAAGCAAAAAGATACAAATGACTCCTGCCTCCAAATGCACAATAGCCATACCATTACTAGTAGCTTCCAGTTTTTACCCCTGAACAATTTACTATGTGTTCAATGCATACAAGCTGCATCACCATTAATTTTGGTAAATAGAGCCCCTTTTCACAGGCTATAACAAATTCACACACACTAAAAAAAGACTATTACAACAGCTATGCATTAACCAAGAACAAATATATTGTACTTGTATTATTCAATTGAACCCTCCCTACCTACACACAGTGTTTTATTTACTTATCGATATGACAGAGTTTTCCCGGCACTGTATCTCAACGGTCAGTAACACTAATGCCCTGATATGTGGTTAACGTAATGTACATGGTACATGTACATGTACAGTAGTTGTAAAATTAAATGGGCTTACATTACATGTACTTTACATTGTACACATATCCCATTGTACACATATCATTACATGTACATGTGTGTAACTCTTCAGAAGGATAAGTGATACATAAATTTGTATATAATTTAAACATGTTCATGTACATGTACAGTACATGTACATGTACATTGTACATTGTGAGTCTGGCACCTGGACTTCTCCACCTTTCTTCAATATCCAATGTGCATGTACATGTACATGTAAAATGTACATCCTACAATCCTACGTATAAATGTACTGTACATGTACATGTACATGTACATGTACATGTACATGTACCACATGTACCCCATGTACATGTACATGTAACACGTACATGTACATGTACATGTATATGTACCGGTACTGTGGATGTACAAATGTACATGTACATGTACACATACATGTACAATGTACCGTACATTTACATGTACCATATCTGTGAGCAATGTACATGTACTATACAGTATGCAATGATGCAATACACACCCTCAGCTGGTGACCAAAAATCTATTGACTACTGATAATGAAAAGGTCCTTTGTTTTCATGTGATGCTTTTTACCAATACCATTGGCACACATGAAGTTGCCTGTCAGCTCATCATAAAGTACACTTTTTGATAGCCAATGAAAACACTACTGCAAACAATAGCAGATAATTGTTTGTTTGTGGTACATGTGCACGTAAGTTTTTTTAACGGAGGACATTTTAGGGTTTTCTACACATTCATTCATTCTGCCTATTGAGAATGAGGGAGCTCCTGCTAGGATTGAAACGGTCAGGCTCCCGCAATTCCTGAGATTGACAATTTGCGTCATTTACTGTGATGCCGTCATTAGTTGAGCAGTTGGCGACACTTAGCATCACCCTAGCTCCTAGGTTAAGCTGGCTCAAGCACACTCACAAAACAACCCAGGAGTAAAGTGGGGGGGGGGGCAACAACAGTGATAACCACTGCCTGAAAAAAAAATGCCTGAATACTTAACCCAATCACTATAGCACATAAGCAGGATTGATTTACTGTACAAAAGTGTACATGTACAGACAGGAGAAGGCATCCACAATGGACTAGGGTCAACAAATGCTGGCCTAGCCAAACGAAAAACACCCCCCCCCCATTGCTTTGTCAAATGTCAATACAGAACAGACTGACACTGAGCTGTATCCATAATAGGCATTTAAATCCCCTTAAAGCTCACCACCACTGATTTTCAAAGTTTTCCCTCTACCAAAATCAAAAATTACAAATTACAACTGCGTGTTGTAACTGGTTACAACTGTCTACAGAAAAGTTGCTGTAACATTTCAATGATTTTTTTGTTTTTCTTTGACTTTTGGGGGGTGGGGTCAAAAGAAGACCCACAGTTGCTATGGCATCCATCGCTCATTTGTTGTACATTATGTAATGGACGACACTGCCGGCTTATTTCTATCGCAGTCTGGCTGTCCACAGCCCGACTGACAGGGGAAAATAAGTTTAAGTTCTCGATAAGCCTCCTGGTCTAATTACATGTACATTATCTTGTTTGTCTACATGTACATCTGTTCATGTGGAGGGGGATGCATGGAGTTCAATGCACTATCCTTCTCAATGAGTTTTGCAGCTTCTAGTGAACATCCGTAAACAGTGAAATGATGCATTGCACACCACCAATCCTGTGATCATTTCTTCTTAATTTTCTTTAAATGGAAAAAAAAACTTTCAATGGACCAGGATTTGAACCCGAAACCTCTGGTTTTGCGTACCAGTGCTCTTCCCATCTGAGCTACCCAGCCCTGAGCTATCCAGCCCTTCCCAATCCCAGATAGTCAACTACATGTAGTCTTTGCCGGGGTGCATGAGACGCCAGCCAGAACTAATATCCAACCATTAACTGCCAGTATATCTCCAGGGATCACACCCCCGCTTTCATTCAGATGCAAACAACCATTAGTTGTAAACCTGGCTACAGCAGCTTCGGAATCACACATAGTAGATACAGTTTTTTCAATTCAAGTCAAACAAATCAATATCTATCAAATCTTTTTATTTTGTTGATGAATGAACAATGAAGTTATATTGTGCCTGATTTTAATGTGTTACCACAATTTGGGAAGGCCACAACCAAATTTGGGAAGGCCACAATCTAAGGGCTGGATAGCTCAGATGGACCACTTGGGTTCAAGTCCCAGTCCAGTCAAAATTTTCTTTGCAAATTGATTTTTTTTTTTCAATTTGTTACCACAAAATATAGAACTAAAGGGGTCCCTTCTCTCGTTTCCACGATCCATGAATATTTGCCTTGAACAGCAGAGAAAATCTGCACCATTACTCTGTGGGCAAAGAATCAATTTTCATGACTGGGTGAGAAAACGCTCACAAGTGCAGGAGGCACAATTACTCAACCCGTAAAAACAGGCCCCACTTCAAGCACAGATGTTTTCTGCTTTTGTCAGCACAGCTTCCCCTTTTCGCTAAAGTTAACTATTAATTTAAGAGGCCATGAAACGAGCATTTTTCCAATCCTGAAAAAGTATTACCAAAACCTAAACAAAGCTGTGCAGCTGACTGTGAAATTGTCTGACAGTAAATACAAAAGAGTTTTCATTAAATTTGGCTTTTTAATAAACTGAAGAATATTTACATGCATTAAATACATGTACATGTACCTACCTACATGTACATGTACATGTACACACCTGTACCGGTACATGTAGTACTTATCATTATGGAAAAAGGGGACATGTACATGTACGTGTACATGTATAGAGTACTACTCCATGATGCAAATAATGCATTTTCCTGACCCAAATCTCACTAACCTTGGAGACCCCCCCCCCAAAAAAAAAAATATATATATATATACATGTACATATACACACATCTAATAGATCATATTTCAATTGGCTGCCTTTAATCAGTCTGAATGATCAGGAGTCAATTCGTGGTCAGCTGCGGTCGTCGCGATTGTTCTCTAAAATCTCTCTCCCACCTTACAACATTGGGAACATCAGAGAACATGTCCACAGATTTCCCTCTTATTTACACAGTTTATAGATGGTCATGATAGAATCCTCATGTTGAAATCTTACACTCTGGGATGCTGTACTTTTCGAAAAAATCTTCACTCAAACATCGACAAATACATGTACAGTAGTTTATTACTTGCGAGTAATAAACTAAATTTCTTCTTACACTGCAGGCCGGTGCGTAAACCGTGACTGTTTTTTGCATTTTTCTACTTTCTCAGATTTCCATTTGAGCTAAAACCTTTGCAGGGCTGCTTTTTTGGAATGTTTAATGGTTGAACACACAAACGTGGGAATCTTTTGACCTTTAATAAAGCTCCTTTAAAGCGCAAATCAATTGTACGTGGCCATGTCCGTGTACAGTACAATGTATGTGTACACTAACCCCCTACAAAATTTTTGTAATCTACAGTATATAACCTGAATCCTGCAAAATCCTGCAATCCTACCTTGTTCAAAGCTTCATGTAACCTGAATCCTGCAAAATCCTGCAGTACTGGCTACTGTGGTCCATTGCCTGAATCCTGCAAAATCCTGCACTGAGCTTATGGAGTTTTAGTCCACATTCTAAACAAAGACTCTTTTCAGCTTAGAATAATGGGCCCTTTTTCGAACAGATAATCTCTTGACAAAAAGCCACAACGATGTCCGAACCAGCATCCTGCATTCTCCTACAGACAAAATCGCCTTATGCCCTAAATCCTGCACATTCCTACAGTGTGTCAACTCTCATGTGCCCTCAATCCTGCAAAATCCTTCTCCAGCACTTTGAAACTACATGTACGTGTACATGTAGTAGCCTGTATCCTGCATTTTCCTACAGTGACATAAATCCCTAATGCCCTGAATCCTGCACAATCCTGCAATGTGTCAATTTTCATGTGCCCTGAATCCTGCAGAATCCTGCAAAAGGCAAATAGGATTCTGCAGGATTTGGGAAGGTTTTAAAAATTAAGACAATGCACTGCAGCAGGGTCTACTAACGCACTGACGAGCAGTATCAAATGCCAAAGACAGGGCCTGGATCACCTCGGCTCGCTCGGTCCGGCCACTGGACACAAAGCCGTGGGAATGCGGAAGACGGGAAGGAAAAACTCATCTGTCTCATCTCTACCCTTTGTAAGATTTTGTGGAGGGTTGCCACAGTGACGTATTGAAGGAACAGTGGATGGCACACATTGTGTTTTAATACTGAAACCAGGGTGCCTTGCTGCCTTCCTGCATAATCCGATTTTGGGTAAACAACAACCCAAGCGTAGGGTGGTCCAAAGTTTCTCATCTCAATACTTCCACATCTCGGCGGCAAAGAAATCAGAGGTTGTTAAACAAAATTGAAACAAGGTTACAGTAGTACATACATGCAAAAATGTTGCAAAACTTACTGACTAAACTGACCAAAAAGTAAATATCAAAAATTAGGAGGGCCTGCCATTTTTATTCTTGCAGGGCCTTTTTCAAAGGCAGAATCATTCCTTGGGTGCCTTGCAGAAGGACAAAAGAAGGTATATATTGTACTAAGGTAATTTTTTATAAAATTATTTTCTAGTACTGTACATGTATACATATGTACATTATTACATATTACATGTACATGTACGTCATGATGACGTAAAATCCAACTGTGAAAAAGCCATAAAACGGACCAGATGAAATTTGTTCCCGGCAGAAGGGCATGAAGTGTTTCTGCTTAAATCAAGAAAGGTCCTGCTTGGATCAAAACCTCAGGCCCTTCTGATTTTTGAAAGAAGGTTGTTTGAAAGTTACATTAGACTGATCTGAAACAGTTAATGACAGGCACTGTACATTCTCAAGAGTCCCAGATACCACCACCAGCAACGAGCAGTACAGCACCATGCACTGCACAAACCGCACCCCCCCCCTCCATAACAGACACACACAAGTGGCTGGAAACCAGCTGGAAGGCTTTCTAACTCAGTATGGTTACGGTAATCAGTTCACCACTGTATAAATGTTTGCAGACAGTGTGACTCACCTTGAGGGCTACTGTAGGATATGGCTCAAAACCAATGACAGTGCACATACACAATGAACATTACCATCCCCATCTCTAAGTCTGAATTACCAGTCTAAAATCTCTAAACGGCTCTATGCAGATAGTGGCTATATAAAGTGGCAAGTACCACATCGCATCATGCACGTGTATGTCTTACGATAACCCCCCAACAAAATATCCAAATTAAGAAAATTATAAATTTTACAAATCTAAAAATCTATAAATCTAAAAATGTAACAAATTGAAAAAAAAAAGTTTTTTTTTTTTTTATAGGATTATGTGTTTGGTGAAATTGAGCATGTACACATGTAGGCCGTGTACATTTTTGGCATTTTGATATTAATTTAGTTATGTAAATAACTACATGTACGTGTGCAATGTACACACGACATTCAAAGGTAATGCCATCAAAAGCAATCATGAGGCAATCTGGACATGCAATTATCAGCACCTGTTCACAATGGAGGTCCTACTACAGGTGCATATGATGTGCATTACTAATGACGCATATTACTACATAGTTCATACATACATGTACATCTGGATGATCTGGGCCCATTTTTCAAGTGATGACTCGGCCTGTAATGAAACCCATTCCTGCCGGTAGCCCTTTATTTATTTATTTTTTATTATTTATCTTCTTCTTTTTTAAAGGACACTGACCAGGAAATATTCCATTGCCCAGTTCAAGAGGAGAGAAAATATGAGAGCCAAGGAAAATGTTTTCTTTTAAAATTGCAAATTAAATTTGACTGGACCAAGGGTCAATTACACCAAACTCTGTAACTTAGGATTAACCCAAGACAATGAGAGATGAACAGAAACATTACGGCCTAGTAACACAACTTATGATGGGTTATCCATTGTATTAAGTTGGGTTACGGTGCATCGTAAGGCTTTGTGGAATCCACCCCAGGACTTAAACCCAAAGCTCTGGTCTTTAGAAGGTTCAAAGACTGGTTAATATTTAAGTGCTATCCTTGGTTGTTTCAATCAAAACATGTCACACTCAATTTCTGAACATTGAAGTCAGCTCAAGGACATGTTGATGAACATTGTCTACATGTCTACAGTACATGTACATGTACATGATGTTATGTACATGATGTATGTACATGTACATGTATGCCCAAGTGTTTTGTTTTTTCTGTCCAGTGTTCAATAAGGCATCCAATCTCATTCTCAACATCCGCTTTCTGGCGTTTGACTTCATACCACTACTTCTAGTGTTTAATAACCACTTCTGTGCACGCCTCATGTGACAGTTATTTCAATATTGAATGTTTCATTAGGCATTTTTTGTATTTCCTTTATCTGTGACTGTGATACGGAAATAAATCTTCCCTCGAATGAATGAATGAATGAATGTTAACTGTGTGCATGTACACTGTATGCAATCAATTGTGCATGTACAGAGTACATACACTGTAATGTACTGTACATGAACAATGGTACATGTACAGTACATGTACATGTACAGTACATACCGGTACCGTACAATGTACATTGTACTTGCACACATGTGCGTGTTCTGTTATTGCCCGCTGAATGACCATAAATGCTGTATATTGTTCGCAAGGTGGGTTGCCAGGTTTGATTTTTTTTTCACTCCGTCTTTTTCGTTTCCCCCGCAACACACCACCAGACCAAGGAACGACCGCACGAGCCAGGCAGCAGAATAATTGGGAACTAGGGTCTGGCTGTCACCTGATCAATACCCTAACAACGCGATCAATAGCACAAGCGATCAATACTGTGTGTCTACACTGTACAGTTTATATCAAAATGAAGGGGTTTTTTTCAGCGAAAATTTAGCCCCCCCTAAAATTCAAACAAAACAAATCAGTCATCATCTGGGTTTGGTTACAGTGTACAGTACATACTGTACATGTATGTATGTATTTACATGTACATGTACCAACTTCTTTGCAGACAAAATATTTTCGCTATATACATGTAATACATGTACATGTACATGTACGTGCTCATTCTTTAAGACTCTGGAGATGTGTATGGTGGGCATTTGATTACAACGAGGCAAGAGGAATGCGATAGAATTACAGAGTCAAATATCATGTTTGTTGTGGGTCTGAAAAGAAAAGGGGGATAATATATTAAATTTGAATATTTCCAGTCTACATGGATGCTCCTCTCTATCAGTATCAGCGGTGCAATGACTTATCTTTCAGTATCATCTTTCACAAGCTTTTTCAAGACAATGTACACTATGAAGAAAGGGACTGCCTATTAATTGAAACAGCAACATAAATTTAACAAAACCAGGAAGACGTTACCACACTCAACTGTTTCATGTCAAGATACACCATTTCATGTGTGTTTTGGGCATCCCAGAATTTAAAAAGGGTTCTCCAAAAATACACCCAGACAGTAACAGACATCTGGACAGTGACAGACACCCAGACAGAGACAGACACCCAGAAGACAGACACCCAGACAGAGACAGACACCCAGAGAGACAGACACCCAGAGAGACAGACACCCAGACAGAGACAGACACCCAGACAGAGACAGACACCCAGACAGAGACAGACACCCAGACAGAGACAGACACCCAGACAGAGACAGACACCCAGACAGAGACAGACAGTGGCAGACACCCAGACAGAGACAGACATCCAGACAGTGGCAGACACCCAGACAGTGACAGGCACCCAGACAGTGACAGACACCCAGACAGTGGCAGACACCCAGACAGAGACAGACACCCAGACAGAGACAGACAGTGGCAGACACCCAGACAGAGACAGACATCCAGACAGTGGCAGACACCCAGACAGAGACAGACATCCAGACAGTGGCAGACACCCAGACAGTGGCAGACACCCAGACAGAGACAGACATCCAGACAGTGGCAGACACCCAGACAGTGACAGGCACCCAGACAGTGACAGACACCCAGACAGTGACAGACACCCAGACAGTGACAGACACCCAGACAGTGACAGACACCCCGACAGTGACAGACACCCAGACAGTGACAGACACCCAGACAGTGACAGACACCCAGACAGTGACAGACACCCAGACAGTGACAGACACCCAGACAGTGACAGGCACCCAGACAGTGACAGACACCCAGACAGTGACAGACACCCAGTCCATGTCAGACACCGAGACAGTGACAGACACCCAGACGGTTACCAACCACTGACTGCAGCCTCAGGGCTAGGGTATACAGCACTATTAGAAGTCCTGACTGCCAGTGAACCCGACCCAACGGGTATCTGTCCGCTTAAAAAACCTAATCATCCGTTCTGACAGGACAGATAAAAGCATCGATAATGTAGTGAACTGCGGTTGAAGACGTTGCATTGCGTATCTAACATCCGCACCGACGTCTTGACAAATGTTCTCCTATTCTCTCTGTCAAACTCCCCGTCAGTCTGGTGAAAAGTGGATCGATTTAAAGTAATGGTGAAGGAAGGAAGGAAAAACTATCCCAAAAAGGTTCCCTAAACAAAGGCAGTTTTCCTCAGTCTGAAATTTTCAATCATACAGTCCCGAAACCCAAAGACAAGTGTATTGCAATTTTAAAGAGGAATATGCAGCATTCATGCTAACAAATATACATGTATATAAGAATATTTTTCACTAAAAAGAAATTCATCAATTTTAAAAACCTCTCTCATATTTTCATTCTTTTTCCCCCTTGGGATAGCAGATCTAAATAGGTTTTAATTAGGTTTTCAGAAACAAAATGAAGCATGATTTTTTTTTTAACGTGGACTTTGGACTTTTTTCTTCTAGCAGGAAAGAAGAAGAAGGTGCTGCTAGGATCTGTGCAATAGAACAGCAACATTTTGTTTCCTGCTTTCTGTTTGAAAAGAAAGGGGAATCCCTTTTCACCCTCGGGGGGGGGGGGGGGGCACGGAAATTACAACATTCACCAAAGGCCAACAAGGTGATGTCCTTGAGAATGGACAAAATGGGTTCAGTGACAATAGGAAAAACCAATGAGGAAGAAAATAAAAAAAATAAAACCCCTCTATGCAATTGTTTCAACACTACTTTCCCTTTCCCAGAAACAACCAAAACAAATGCTGAAAACCTGTGAGAACATTGTCTTCTTCCTAGAATGTTAACCAAAAAATCTTCACAAAAATTTGAGGAGAAAAATCAACAATTTTTTTTTCTTATTTCTATAAACAATATTTTAGGGAGTGAAGAGATCTTGCTATCTGGAATCTCTATGCTAGAATCAACACAAATTCCAAGATTTGCCCAAAAAGGCAAAACATAATTTATGAGTTCATTTTCTGAGAGGAAGCTGCAAGATTTTGGAAGGAAATCACTTTTTAAGAACCAATATTTTAGAGAGTAGTGACACACTCAACTGCACCGCACATGTTCCCAGATTGTAAAAAAAAAATCTTTTTGACAAAAAGATGGCATTCCTTTAAAAGAACTGGACAATGCAAATACTTCTAAAAAAAAACGTTGATTACTGCAAAAAAAGCTTGCCTATACCATGTCATGTGTCAGTGTGGACTAGTGTGAACGGCCCAATTTTGACACAAATCATCTTGCAATAGATTAGAAGATAAGATTCTAGGAGCAAGTACTAGATATATTAAAAAACAAATGTTGAGGGACCTAAGCCACCCCTTCTCCCCTCGCTTTCACAAAGCTGTCGTTTAATGGGTTCATGCCTTCATGCCCATGTCCTCTGTTTATGAGACTTGCCCAGTCATGCATATATCCACTCAAACCCCTGGACATATAATTTCTTAGTGTCATCCCAAATCACACTAACACATGATTGTCACTAATTGCATTTTCCTTCACAGACGGTGTTTTTTCTTCTTCTAGGTTCCCCCCCCCTGCTTTTTCAATTGGACATGTCAAATCAGATGGGAAAATGCAATACTAACAGCCTGACTGTGAATAATTTGGGTGCATTACCTAGAGGGAGGTATTATTTTCTCCATTTTTTTCTCTCAGATCAATGTGTCTTTATAGTTTGACTCGAGTGGGCACAGTTGGGAGTTAGAACACCTGGAGCATTTTTTTTTTCAACGATCTGATGGTTCACCTGCATATTGAAATACAAATCTGACCATTGCTGGCATACCTGAAGCAAAGCAATAGGTACAGTACATATATCAATAAATCCACAGAAAGGAATGTACATGTACAATGTAATCTTTACAAGAGGTACAATGTACATGTAGGAATACATACAGTAGGATATACATGTATCTTCTTCATCAACGGCCCAATACAACATTGGGAAGATCGAAAACATCGATGTCCACAGATTTCCTTCTAATTTGCACAGTTTGTAGATGGTCATGGCGTATAGCGCCTTTAATTAAGATATGAAATCAATTACATGTATTTCCACTGTCCTGTCAAATCCAAACAGACAGATTGTCCAAATAACAAAACAAGAGTTACGTAGAACTTGTGTGAAAATGAAAGAATGAAATCAGAATACTATATATCCACTTTGAAGTTGATGCACACTGCCTGTACTCTAACATGTGCGTAAAGTGAAAGTCAGAAATTGATGTGTCGGGTTGAGCAGGCCTTTCACAGGACATACAACCTGTACATACACTGTGCATGTGTACATGTACAGTACATGTGTACTGTACAATGTAAATGTACATGGAAGAGTACAGTGTACAGTGTACACGTATGCCAACCTTCTGAAAATCTCTCACACCCTTCCAAAGAACATGGCGGCATTATGCACCTGTACAAGTACAACCACAACATGCATATTTGTTGTACAATCTATTAAGCATGCGAGCAAACAGCCACATCATTGTGTTCTTAAAGGTCAACTTCAATGCATTTTGGAATTCGTTTTTATTATTTCAAATAATACTATGGTGTCAGTAAAATACATCCATGTATTTTTTCTGAATTTTAAACTATGTGAAAGAGTGTAAAAAAATTATTTAAGTTTGGAAGGGGGAGCAGCCACGCCCCCGTGGAGGATGTCCTTGGTGATGTCAGTGGATGAAGATTCGGTCCATTATTCTTGTCGGGGAACTATTGTATTGTACGTTCGTTCGTATATACCAACAGTCAGTGCACGTTTTTCAAGAGAACCGATTTCGGGAGTAAATATCGACAAACCCGTTGACACGCCAGCCAGATTCGTTGTTGAAGATTGCAGCAGTGGAATAAACATGTATTTATTCCCTGACGATCCTAGAATAAGCCGCATTTGGACATCAAAAATCACGCTGACACGACCTAAATAATCCGACCTGTCAAATCGTGCAGTGCAGTGTCCATTTTGAAGCTTGTTTTCACGGAGACCATCCGGGCTCATACGTGTATGGTTTGGCAACATGTTCTCGTCTGTGGCCATAGGAAAACTATTTTCAGAATCTCTATCCTTGTTATCGACTGAGAATTCATCTGATTCCGAGGAAAAAGCTTGTCTAAAGACGTTTCAGCCAACAAAATTGTCAGGTTTTTCTCTCCGAGAAAAAGACTGGTGCCACGCTCAAAAAACGTGCATTATCTACTGAACGCGTCAGGGAACCTCTCCGACTATGTAAGTGCATACGGCTTTTGCGGGGAGAGAACAAAATCTCTGCGTTCTTCCGGTGACGTAAAGAATAGCGCCCTCAATAACTACGAGCATAATTCTAATTAATCAATAAAGGTTTCTAATAAGCCTGAAACACAAAATTTAAGTTTGATCGGGAATGATAATGTACCAATGAACATATTTAATGCCAAATCAGGATTTTCTAATTTTTGCACTTCAGTTGACCTTTAAATGCTCATTATCCATCAGCATTCAATGTGTTTAACCATGTGCACGTCGAGAAATCTTTGACTTGAGAAACTGAAGGCAGGCATCTCACTGTTTTGAAAAAGGAGTGGAATTTCTAAGCCTTTTAAAGAATTTTTTAATTTTTTTTGCTACCACAAGTCCAGCGATGAAATAACATCTCAAAGTGTTCCTAAGTTCCTGTACATGTATGAGAGAAGAAAGAGAATAACTCTGCATCAAAGTCTATGGAATTTTGTGTTAGGCCACAAAGTTCTACAATTTTGCAAAAACCAAAACATCTGAAAAGTACATGTACGGTAATTTGGCTGCCGAGGGCTATGGATTAGGCCAAAATGCAAGAAGCCCATGGACCGATTAGGAGACTGATGCAATAAAGTGTCTTGGATCGGCAATAAATAACTGCTAACTCCCACCCCAACCCTTCATCAAACACTGACTATCACTTCCATATTGTACACACATTGACACATACAGTGTACATGTACAGGTGTAGAAGCGGTTTATTCATTATCAACGACAAATGGCCGTACTGCCAAAGGCTGACAGCAAAGTTTATCCGTCATTATGATTAGCGTAGAATACAGCATTTCTTTCCCCTAAAAATTCTGCTTCAAACCATTTCATGCAAATCTATGCCAATCACCACAAACTAACACACATCCAAGACAATTGACAGGCAATGCCATTCATTATAAATGTTTCACCATCCCACACGTATATCAAACACCCCCCCCCATTTTTTTTTTAAACACACAAACACAATCCCATTTCCTTATTATTTCAATCCCAGTGCTTGCAGACACAAATATATGCGCACCTACTGTACATGAAACCAATGGTCCATGTTTTTTAGCTCTAAACAAGGCCGTGGGAAGTAAGCAACGTTTGCCGAAGTAAATAGTCTCCAGACTCCACCTTTCATTCCACTTTGTGGATGAAACAAAATCAGTCCTATACGCTGTTCACAGATCATGTGCACATACACATGTATACAAATGTGTACATGTATATGGAAAAGCTTTCATGCATTTTTTTGTTTGTTCACAATTTCTCCCTTTTCCCCGTTCAACAGACGTTTGAGCATGAGCCCACCGGTAAGCCCACTTAACCTGAATCTGGGGCTCACTAAACCGAAAGGACGGGCCATTATTAGCATATTAACCACGGACTGACTCACATCTTGAATTCCAAATATATGCGTTTACACTTTACAATTTGTATACTCATGTACCCACAACTTAACACAACCCCCCCCCCCCCTGGGTGTCTGTCCATTACTGCCCTGTGTCAGACCATGGAGGAAGGAGGGGGAAGACGAAGTCCCCCACCCCAATCCCACCGATGGGTGGCCGGAGGATCTTAGGACTGTCAAGTTAAGGTACAGTATCTGACCACAGCAAAAATACATCTTAATCATCCTTTTGGAAAAGGCAAACAACCCAAAATAATAGTTCTGCTTCCGGTTACTCGACCATTATCGGGAAACAATGATGAGAAAAATTCAATGTGTAATTTATTATTACCCTTAAGGCTTGACCACATGCAGATGACTCCATATTATTGTACACCAAACAAATGGGGGGGGCGGGAAATTCCCTACCTACCTACCCTATTTTGAAATGCCATGTAATCGGAATCAGAACTATTTCTTTTTTGGCCAAAGAAAAACCTTAATAGATGTACGCAATAGATCTTTAATCTTTAAAGGATTTGATGTGCTGAGGGCCTGAAGCGTAGAAAACGACAATTTTTCAAAGCCTTTTTCGACGGGGACATTGCGTGACACTGGCAAACCTTCATTACCACCAGACAGCCAACCTTTGACGCCAATCATCTTAGGGGAAGGGGGGAGTAGTGGTGCCCTATGACCAGAGACCAGAGGCTAATTTTTCAAGTGGCTACTTTATGAATGAAAAGCCTGATGAAAGTCACAGCCCAAAGTTTCACTACAAGTGTCTGATGCTGATGTACACATGTACATGTAAGCAACCAATAGGCCTATATATATTATATAAATTTGTATATTCAAATCCAAGTCCAAAGCAATAAGCATCATGCATAACATGGTTTTCAATCTGGTTTGAATCAAAGAAGAATTTTCATGATCACCAGATTTAAAGCAGCACTGTACAATTGGTCAGGCAGGGGGCTCAACAGTTGCTATAGCAACAGTGCCCCATTACTGAATCAAAGTCAGACAGATTTCAGTTACAGTTCTTGCCAAAAAGCCATTTAACAAGAATGAAAATAGAAATGAATATAATTAAAAAGACAGTCAGTGGGGTTGGGCAACCAAGGCAACAAAGATTTCCAATCTTGTTTTTTTTAAGAGGCAACCAAAATAACAAAGCCCCCAAAAAAGAACATGATTCCTTGGCAACTCTCATGACGTACCCCGCAACTAGCCAAACCGTTTACCTTTTTTCACCTTCTAAAACCGGCTCATGGATATAGAATTTCTTGAAGGCTTTCCTAAAAGCGCAGACACAGTCAAACCAAAATTATCACACATGCACACAATGAACACTGTAGATTCAAAGAAAACCTTCAAATCCGACCAAATGATCTGGACCTAGCTGATGGAGTGAAATCCATTCCGTATACCATAAATTTAGAAGTCTGACATTTCGATCCTACATTAGCAGAGCCATTCATAATTCTGCCCCTGAGAAAGATCCTGCTATGATCGAAATGTCCGGACCTCTAAACATCATTTAATTTAAAACAAATATAAAAAAAATTAAAAAAATTAAAATCAGACAAAATGGTATGGCTTTCCAAGTATGCCAAAGTGGCAGAAAAGCCATCAATTTCTGGGACTGTTGGAAAATTGTTGATTTTTCTCTTGCCAATTTTGGATGCCCAAAATCAAACCAAGGTTCTGTCGTTGAGATAGATCCTGCTAGGATGGAAACATCAGGCCCTCTATATTTATTCGATTTTGGTCATTTTCAGCCAGTTAGCAATTGGCAACCATTTTATATATTACTCTTCCATGGGATTTTTCATTAAAATCTCTGAAAATAATAGGGCCTGACATTTCCATCCTAGTGAGACATTTATCAAAGGCAGAACTGTTTGCTAGGGGTTTTTTCTGTAACTAAAGGAGGGTGGTATTTAGGAAAAGTTTGCAGCACGTACATCATGACAGATTATGACTACAAGACTAGAAAACAGAATAGGGACCAACACCCAGTAGAAAGCCATCATGCTACATTAGTCATTACATGATATGATGGGCCTAGGATTGCATGAAGAAATGCCTAGGAGGGGAGTCTCCACTCTCAGACAATGATGGTTCTCTACCTATAAACCAGCATGCATCTACACAGGAGAGGGAGCAGACAGCTTATCTACAACCAAACATCCAGGGGGGGGCATGCTCCATAATGTCTGTCAATCGATCAGCTACCCAGATACATGTAGGTCATTATAGTGCAATAAAATATTAGCGCAAGATTTGCGATTCAACTTTCTTTCTTTTTCATGTGTGACCACTAAAATCTCACTAATAATCGTGATTTGAATTGCGATCCTAATCTTAATTTATTCTTGCCATTTTTTTCAGATACAGCGTGATCATTTGCCCGGTGCTGTGTGCGAATGCTACCGAAAATAGAAGATTCAGTGCGCGCAGATAAACCTCCATGGCCATGGCACGACTTTCTCTCCCTTTAAACCAGCATGCGTCCACGCAGGAGACCGGAGCAAGTCAGCTTATCTGCAACCAAACATGGGGGGGGGGGGGAGGCATGCTCTGTCAACCTATCAGCTGGCCAGACTGGTCATTTGCGCAAGATATTGTGACTCCTGTACCGTGTACTTGCTGATAGGCACAAGAGCCTCCAGAACCTGTGCAATCCAAAAAATTTAGTGGATGGCAAGAGAGGGGAGGGGGGTTGAAAATCCAAGAGATCATCTCGATCAAAAAAACCTTTATTAGCACTATAGAAATATTATCATTTTTTTTAAATCAAAAATTAGGAAGACCTGGCATTTCGATCCTACCAAGTAGAAGGACCTTTCTCACTTTCTCAAAAGCAGAAATTGTTCTGCCTTTGAGACAGGTCCTGCTAGGATCAAATTATCAGGACAAGTTTGCTGTTCACTCAGTCAGCAGTTTGCAAATTTGTTTGCATATTATTCTAACATTTTTTTGTTTCATTTGTCTCATTATTAAACCGCACGTCGGGAAAAGCCCCTTCCAGAATAATATTTTCAGTTGGTTACACTGGCAGGTGCCCCTCACCAATTTCTATGCTAAGCTCAGTTCTAAGAAATGTAAATCACTTCGGTAAATGAAATCTGAAAAACGCACCAGGCCCATCAAATCCTTCGTGTGCCAACTCCCCAGTCAATTTAGTAAACCAAATCTTGAGCGGCCTTGTTGCTTCTCATTATTATCCTTTCTATCTTTTTAATGAGCACAGCAGGGACCAGCCTACAATGACAAAAGCCCAATCAGCCTACACTGTACATGTACTGTGTAAAACTACATGTGTACCTGTACATGTACATGTATAGTCCTACATTTCAAATGTGTACCCCTGCAGGTGTTCTTTCCCAAACGGATATCATATTCATGTCAAATTGCAAATAACAACCAGTACCTCCTGCAACAAAATACAAACAACACGCATGACTAAAAAACGACAACAAAGGAAATACCCTGACAAAATAATAAACATTAAAAAATTCGGAGAAGCAATGGCTGGCAACAAAGTCACAGGAAGTCACCTGAGAAGATAAGCTTTTGGCTGTTGGCTAATGTGTTGTTGTTTTTTTCCATCTTATTCACACAAACACTTTCTCTTTTATAAGCAATCGGATGCTCAAAAAGGCAGTGGCATGAGAAGAAAAAAAAAGGAGCAAGAGTTACAGAGACAGACACAGACAGAGTGGTGGTTGGTTTATGAATGTGTAAGAGGGGGGGTGGTTTAGCAGTTGGGCTCCATCAATCAGAATGCGGGTCCGATCAATACACAACACAATGCTGCGCCCCCCCCCCCCTTCAGAGAGAACAGCTCTCGCACACACAACCACAACATAAATCTACCTCGCCCCCTGAAAGGAAAAAGGCTGTGTGAAGGGAGGCTAATTTACGGAGAGACAAAGGTCTGGTCTTGTCACGGAACTGCAAAAGCGGAACCGGGAACAAGTATCATCTTTGGGGGGCCTTTTTTTTTTTTTTTTTTTTCGCAAGATCACCCGAAACAAGGCTGAAAAGCCACTGAAGGTTAAGGGCTAGTGAAAGAAGAGGATAGAGAGGGACTCAGGAAAGTCGGAGATAGGAATAAAACATTACTTTTAAAGATTCCAGGTAGAGGCAGAACGAGGGAAGAAGCCGTTCCGATACAGTGTACATGTACCTCTCCATTCTACACCTTGGGATAGATAGAGTGTGTGGGTGAGAGGAGGCAAACAGCCTGGTTGCTCGCTTAATTGTCCTGACTGGGGGGACCAGGTCGGCAAGAGCCGAGGAACACCTTCCATGGAAATAACGGTATTACTTCGTAGAGCAAGGCATCAACTGGAGTCCCTCAGAGTCAGAACCACTGGTTCCCGCACCAATGACCACTCCAGGATAGGCTCACGTGCTCCTGTCAAGGGCTGATGGTCAGTCAGCAGATGGTTGCCCGGCCCAGAGGGGGGGGGGGGAGAGGTCAAGACTCATGAGAATTCAGTTCTGATCTCGGTAAGATCCATCATCCAGTATCAGCCATTCAAGTTTTTCCCTGTAATAGGAGATGGAATCGTAACCCCCCCCCCAAAAAAAAAAAAAAACGGGAGAGGTGAATATGGAGAATATTGTTTCATTAATATCTCAAGCAAATTGACTACGAGCGCTGTCTCGTTTGGTCAATTTGGCCTGTGGAGGCTAAATGGTCATCCACAATGTGGTCAAGCATCTGAGTGGCCTACAGAGAGGATGACAAATGGTTCCATTATATACATGTACTTAAAGATTCTCTCTACTTAAGTTACTCTTGAGCCTAACAGAAGAACGTACAATTTTTCTTTTCAAATGTTTGTCCAAATTTTTTTTGGTAAGTTTTGATGTTTTTCCATGATTTATTTTTTTCTATTTCCAATGTTCAATCTTCCTTATTTTCATTTTTATTTTTCCAATTTTGTTGTTCATTATTTTAAATTTTACAGGGTTTTTTTCTTCAAATTTTACTTAATTTCATTCTTCTTGAATTTTCTCTTTCAATTTTTCATGTTTCAAGCCTTCATTTCTTGTTTCACTTTCCATTTTCAGACTTTCATTTTTCAGTTTTCACTTAGGCCTACCAGACTTCATTCCTCATTTTCTATTATAATAATGTAATTACCTCCACAATGATAGGGTGACAGCCTATGTGCCACTTGTACTATAACTTGGACTATCTAATGTCTTTGAGAAAGGTCCTGCTAGGATTGAAAAGTCTCTGAGAAAGGTTCTCCTAGGATTGAAAAGTTTTTGAGAAAGGTCCAGCAAGGATCATAATGTCTTTGAGAAAGGTCCTGCTAGGATCAAAATATCTTTGAGAAAGGTCCTGCTAGGATCAAAACATCTTTGAGAAAGGTCCTGCTAGGATCAAAACATCTTTGAGAAAGGTCCTGCTAGGATCGAAATGTCTTGAAAAGGGCCTGGTGAAGGTTTAAAATGTCAGACATTAGAGATTAGCAGAGATTAGCAAAATAAAAAAATATATATCATATTTAATATCAAGGCCATCATTGGAGACAATTTTTTCTGACAAACTGCGCGGCAAGTTACACACAGCTGAGAGAGGGGTCCGTACATACTAGGATTGCTAAAATGGCCCTACAAAACAAAATTAGTACTTTGCAAAGGGGACAAACCACCCATCTCCTACACCCCCCACCCTTTACACTATCCCCTCCCCCACAGCCTCAACCCTAGACCACCCTACATGTATGACTCACCACAGCTGTACCTCGCACAAACCTCCCCCCCCCCCCTCTAAAAAAAACCTCAAGATTTTCACAGTCGAATTGCTCCTGTTATTCTTAACCAATGTGTGGTTTTGTTGGGTTTTTTTCCTCAGCCCCTGTATATGCATATGTGTGTATTTTTCATTACCCATGTGCAAATTATTCTACGTGTTCGTGCATGTGTTGTCCACAGTTTTACCAATGATCTTGGAGAGATAGGAGAGCACTTCTGTGTAGTGTACAGCCTGAACATTTATGTTTACTGTTGCTGGGGTTTTTTTATCTCGCTTTTTTCGCTCTCTATTTAAACAGTCTCCCTTTTTCTTTTTTTTAAATTGATTCAACTAATTCTGTGGCTTGGGTTTGCACATATTATTCCAAACACATTACATTGTGTCCAGCTGTGCTGTCATGAACGTGACATCCCACTTGGCTCATTGCAAAACACCTTTGAGCCTGAGGAAGGTCCTGCTAGGACCTAAACATCTGCCTCTCTCTTTAAAAAAAGTCTATATTCGTTCTTGCATTTTGGGTCATTTCAGTCTATCTTCGGCAGTTTGCAACAATTGTATCGTGGGAACCCCCATTTTCGACGGTACACGTTTTCGACGCTTAGCCTTCTAACTCACATCGCAAGATGAAAACAGCTCCGTATAACGATCTCAGACTTCGTATCTTACAGTTGGTTTCCTGCTCTTGTCCGTCACCGAAAATGTGGAAAGTTAAGGCTTTTCCAGTAGGCCAAACTCGTGTGATTCAAAAAGTTGCTCTTATGGGGGTCTATTTTCCTAGGTACAAAATTGGCAGCTGCTTCGAAGCTCCAGTTTTCTTTATTGTTGGTCCTAAACAAAATCTGAGTGTACCATAACAAACCCCAACATCCGTAGAAAAAAAATATATCAAGCAACTTGAGGCAGTCCGTTCTGGGTAAAAACTATGGAGGCTCCTATAGGGCGTCTCGCTTATAAATATAATTTGTTTAAATATATTTTTTATTATTACCGATATTTAAAGACAAAAAGTAACATGGCCCAATAGGCTTTTATAAAAAATGAAAAAAAATAAAAGGGCAGCTAGAGGAAGTACCAAGAAGGAGGACATGTGTCTCTGGAGTGACATTGGAAAAGGTCATAACTGAAGAAGCAGTGAGAAAGAGGATTGTGGATTTTTTTTAAACGTCACAAAAGAAGACATCAACCAGACCAATACGTTTTAAGCATGAATTATGAATGATTTGAGGAAAGTGTTAGAAGCAGTGTCGAAAAAAAAAAAAAGATGAACACAAAAAAAACATACAGGGAAGAATTTTACAGAGCCACACAACATTTTGAGTTATTTTAAGAATTTATTTTGCATTTGGCTGCACTGGGACACCTTACTAAACACCACCGACGAAAATAGGTCACAGTGCTTACTGCGCGGTGCGCCGCGGACGTCAACAAAACCGGGTAATCTTACGGAAGTGACAGGCTTAATCAACCTTCTCTATGATTATTCTAATAGTCTGTGGTGTGGAGAAAGTGACTGAGACCTCTTTTAGTGTGATAATTTCGTCCACATTGTTCAGTTTGAAGAAAAGTCCTTATATCGTAGAAAACCGGTTACTGGAGGATATATTAGATGAGATTTGACGGGTTGCATGGTGAGAATAGCAGGATAATAGGTTTGCGGTGACACCATGTACATGTAAATTCTCTTTTGTGAGTACATGTTTGTGTGGTTCTGAAAAGAACCGGAGGAACTCTGTTCATCTTCAGGAGACAGCATTCTCCTGAAGACGAATAGAGTACACTGCTCGTAACGTCAAGTTCCTCCGGTTCTTTTCAGAACCACACATACTCACAAAAGATCATTTACATGTACATGGTGTCACCGCAAACCTACATGTATTTATATCAAATTATATATTACTTTAAGGCAAATTATTATTTAGTAAAAGAAAAAGAAAACTGTCACAGTGCATACACGTGTATGTACAGTGTATGGTAAGAAGATCTTTTTTCGGTTTTTTTTCTTCATATTTGTCATCGTCCAGTTTCACTGACCATTGATGTTTACAGAATTTCATATTGGATTACTGTTGTGGTGTGCTGAACTGTATTTCAAGTGCATGTACATTAACTACCTACATGTAATCTACATGTACCATTAAAGCCATGGATAAGTAGTGCAGCATTCAATATACATGCACATACATGTACATGTACTTTCTTTATTGAAAGGAGGGTTACCGTTAATCTATCAGGTCTGGGGAAGGGGATATGTACAGCATTTTGGACATAAAATCTTCATATGAACATTGTCGATGTTTGATATGAATACAAATGAACAATTATTTTGATAATAGTCCCATTACATGTACAGTTGTTGTATTTCTGAAGACAAGCACAGCCGTACTGTAGTATGATATTCATGATATTAATGACACAACATACTGTACATGTGTATTAATACAAATCAAATGATATTAATACAAACTATCATTTATTCCAGCAGTCCACCAAAAAACCAGTTCCAAATTTACTGGTACTAATCTTTGTATTTGACCATGAATTATTTTGCACACATTTGCATAGTACCAATATGTGCATGTATTTCATTCAGGGGGTACGGTACAAGCATACATACACTGTATGTAACTTATAAAACATTCATCTGGCAATTTTGGACAATCTGGTGACCCAAATAATTAGATCAAGATAATTTCGTCAAACAGAGCCCCCCTCCCCCACATTTGGAGCATTGGTAATTAGAGAAGGATTATCTGTATTTTGATGATTGGGGAAGGGCACACTGAAGCAAAATCTACACTAATGTAGTTTAATCTGTTTACCATAGCCAGGTGAGGTGAAGTCATGCGCAAGATTAGTGGTCTTTGTTCCTGTTACAATACATGTACAGTACCCTCTCATTCCTCCCTCTAATTTCAAGGACTGCCCTGTCCATTAAACAAGCAGCAACATGCAGGTCTGTTCTCCTTGTAGAGAGGGGACCCAGTGGGTTTAAAGGGGGAATGAATGGGCTTGCATTAAGTGTGTGCTCTGAGCATATTTTGTCTCTAATCAGTTCTTTGCAATCTCTGATGCAATTTAAATTTCACAGGTGAAAGCATTTCGCAGCAAGTACACAATGTGGACAACCCTACTCTCACGAGTATATATACATGTATCTATCCCGATGCACAATCGGAGACCCACTCATCACAGAATCGTAGACCAGGACCCCATTTCATAAAGCCAAATTTGCTTCAGATGGAAAAAGCCTCGCTGAGTGAAAATCAGGTTGCCAGCCCAAAACTTATCCTTGAGCGTCCAGTAATTGAATACGAGTCAAACGCAATTAGCCAAATGTGGCCGGCAGTCTTGGTTTGACCAAAGGAGGATTGTTCATGACCGGCAGGTTTCCTTGGCTTGAGAAGGTTCAGGGTTCAAAATTCACGACAGCCAAGGCAGCCATGGCTGTCGTTGCCCCTTCCACACGCTGTTTGGTCCCCCTCCCCCCCAAAAAACACAAAAAAGCAGCCATTTTGGCTGTGCCCTTTGAAACATTGGCTTTCCTGCCTTCAAAAATCCCAACCAAAAACTTAAATGAGCGCCAGTTTTATGTTTCACCACTCTGTAGTGAACCTGCTTTGTTTTTTAAACTGCGTGAACAGAGTTACAAACAAGGTTACAAACATCGTTTGGCCTTCATGTTCTTCTCTTAATCTTGTTTTTGGCCATCGTGATGATCGTAGCTTTGCAAATGGCTTTCATGCCCCCTAAAATTTTGGCTTCGGGAAGGCCAAAATGGCATGGCCCCTCTTATCAAACAAATTTAAAACCCCGGAAGGTCCCTGATACTGAAGCTAGGAGTCCCGTGATTTTTCTTCATTCCCTCTCCCGTTTCACTGCGCATTCTGCGTCGATGACACAACCGCTCACAAATCGCGCCAAAGGGCAAATCCAACGGCCACAATGTATCGTGCAACGACTCCGGCGAGGTCCCCGATGATAACAGGCGAGATTCGCAGGCACGTCCATATACACTCCTAATGACTCCTTACAGAGAATACAACTTACAAGCTGATTTGTTCGTCAGGGCAGCTGATGATGGCAGCCCAGAAGACCTCCTCTCCATGCCCTCCCACACCCCATCACCTTAATGCACCAAGGCTTCCCTTTTTAACCAACTGGCTCACCCCGCCTCAACCCCCCCCCCCCCCCCCCCCCCCGGGGGAAGTTGTCCAAATTCTTTAATTTGTAGTAAGGTTATGGAAGAGTGAGGAGAAGGTGTAGGCATGGAGGTAAATAGCTCCATGGTGTAGGGGTTAATGTCTGATCCCCTTGCTAAAAAGAGTGATTATGGGTCTCAGCCTGAACCTGGCAAGCCATCGGCTTAATTTCTGTTTCAAATGGGGGCAGATAATAACCAAAAATTTGTTTGTTTTCCGGTAGTGAGCATACATATACAGTATATATATGTGAATCAAGTCGTTTACATTAATGGGCTGTGTATAGTGATCCTATTCTGCTGTCTTTTGGGCAGCATACATGTACAGTACATGTACACGTACATGTACATGTACATTGTACATGTACATGTAGATGTACATGTACGGTATTAAATGGTTAAATGTACATGTACACGTGTATGTAAATGTACAAATGTACAGTAAAAATCTCTTTTTGAGTTTGTGCAATTTGCCATGAACAACCAAGAATATCATCCGTAGCCCTACATTTACAATAGGTCAACTTTCCATTCCAAGCACACTTGGAACTTTGCACAGTGGTACAAGTACATTGCATGTACATGTACATGTACATGTACATATAGATTTTATCTCTTCATTTTTTTTTCTTACACAACACAGAAGTCCACTGGGCATTGGCAGTTGCTACTCTAGGTACACCTGGAGGTCCTGTTTGCAAATAATGCATCACACGGGTACTGCTATCTGTCAGCAAGTGGCAGGTCTCACATCTGCGTGGACAAGAATGCAAGATACATACATGTACATGTACACTGTACATGTACATGTACAGGTACATGTATATTGACACTGTACATGTACATGTACAGTGTATACCGGTACATACATGTACATGTACATGTACATGTATACATGTACATGTACAACTGTACAGTGTACTGTACATTGTACACTACACATTGTACACACATACGTATACATACATGTGTAGATTGTGTACGTATGTATACACGTACATGTACAGCAGCCAATTGCACGAATACACAGGGCTGCTTACTGTGAAAGCAAAATAAGTTACATACTGAAAGGTACAAGCCAAGACCTTAAGAATAATTTATATGGGCACTTAAAGTATGTGCATGTATTTTGCCTCATGCCATGGCTGGTACCCTGATTTCTTTCTCAGACGTTATTTAGTCATTAAATGTCTGCTCTTGGGGATATTTCCTGCTGAGCCTGTGTTTACACCAAGGCCATGATTCCAAACTGAAAATTGCATATACCGGTACATTGTACATTGTGCATAAACAGTGTACACATATTTCCTGCTTGGTACTTTCTTATGCTACATGTACGCACTTTTCCTGCATGGCGTTATTTCCTACATGTACATACACTTTGCACATTTCTTGGTGAACAAGTTTTCCTTCCCCAAGCATCATTTCCCGTTAAGCACTTTTTTTCCGCTCAGCAACAATCTCAAGCATTTAAATGCACAATTTCCTACAAAACAATATTCCTATTGATTGGGCACTCTTCCCTGCTTAGTCTCAAGTCTCCTTCAAGCTGTCTTGGGCATCGTCCGTTGAACGGGGAACTATTTCGGGTCAAACAATCTGGACACCCAAGCGCACAAATCTGCTAGACTGTTTACTCACCGAGATCACAAGCCTCAATTTCTGGTCTCAATTTGGGGGAGGCACATCCGAAACCAGCACAAGATCCCGGGGCAGGCTTTGGCAGGGGAAAAGAGTGCAGCACGACCAATCCTCCTCCCCTTCCCTCTCCCAAACAAATAAATGTCAAATCGTCCGCAATATTGACCGATGAAGGGAAAAACCACGGAGACACTAGACAAAGCAATAAGGAGTCGAGGTACCGATATGCGTGGTCACGGTCAGTCCTCCGCCCCACCTGCTGAGAACATAACAACGTGACATGCAATATCACTGCACACAAACCACCAAATCAATAGGGCTGTTCCCACTACACCAAATAAACGCGATTATTTGGATCGCGATTTGAATAGCGATTCAAACTCCACTCTTTTTGCGTGTGGGGACACAATAAACACGATTATTACTATTAGTGGGATTTGAATCGCGATTCGGACTCTACTAAGAGCGTGACTTTTTCAAATAATTGCGTTTATTTGTGACGCGATGTGTGTGGGAACGCTCCGCTCAAATCGCACCGTTTTTTTAAGCCCACGATGCATTGCGCGCGAATGCCATTTCGTCCAAGCAGCTTACTGCCAGGGAGTGCAGCACAGGGTTTGTTAACTTTCGTCAGTGAGTCCCGCCGTTCCCGCTTGCGCAGCGCGACCACATGCTAACCGCAATCGGCTCGCGTTTATTTGTGACGCGATTATTTGGCCTGTGTGAACACGAAAAAAAAAGGTTTTGAATCGTTATTCAAATCGCGATAATTTTTGTAGTGGGAACGGCCCTTAAGAGTACATGTTGGTGGAGGCTGGAGATGGTGGCAGAGGCATTGCAGTTGGGGGTCCGTTATGAATGGAGCAAAAATACTGCGGTCCAAATTGGAACTCAGAGTTTCCTTTTTACACCCAAAAACAGAGGTTGTGTCAATTCAAGTTTCGAAGGCCGTGGACCCATCATTTGCCCTTCCCTAATCGCAACAAAAATTATCACACGTACATACACCAGAGTAAGTTGACCACTCCTTATCGACTAAAATGACCAAAATGCAATTATGGGGCTGATGAGTGAGGGATGATGATTTGATCCTACCTTTCTTTAAGGCAGAATGACAAGGACAAAAACAAGTAGGAAGGGGAGAGCAATAGGGACTCAGTGAGGTGACAAAGGACAAAGAGGATAGCCGGGGGGGGGGGGGGGGGGGGGGGGGGGGTGGGGCTGGATCAAAGGGAAGGGCAGGGGTTGGGTAGGTGATTAGGTAATGGAGAGGAAAAGATCAAAGGGAAAGAGGCAAAGAGAAAGTGAAGGGGGAGTTAACACCAAACACAATGTACATGTATACATGTGTATACGGCTACAGCTGTACTCGATCTCCGGAACACATGCTTGTACACGTACTGTAAATGTGTATACAAGCAACATCAGCAGCAGAAATCCAGCATGCACCATATTGCAACGGGCCAATACTGGGCCAAATATCATCAAATCTCATACGGCATCTGCTCTGGGTATCAGTGCTCTACCCGTTACCTCATTGGGCTGTCTGAAATGGTAATTTACAGTACATACATGTAGCTTTGCTTGGACAGGGGGCATCAGTCAGAAGCAGTTAACCATTTTCTGCCGAATAGCTCCAGGGATCACACCCTGATATTTCTTTTATTTTGTATCAAAACACTTGATGACTGCAGTTCTAAGCAACATTGCTCTTGCCAATAGGGTCAAACACCTCATATCTGTCCCTCCAGTATGACAGGCAAATTACATTCACCCTTTCGGTCTCGGCCCTCTCAAGAACAGTGGATGATGAGCAGAAAAGAAAATAGCCCACGAAGTTGAAAACCGAATTAAAAAAAAAC
>OX465107.1:14184747-14374495 GCA_949987565.1 Luidia sarsii
GGGGATGTTTGGGTAGGGGGTTGGGGTAGGGGTTTGGGGTTCGGGGGTAGGGATTTGAGGGTAGGGGTTTGGGAGTATGGAGTTCGGGAGCAGGATAAGGCCCAGGCGATGGGGAGGGGAAGGATGGGGGGTCATGTTTCAGACTGCACTGTTGCCAGACTATGAGGGGGAGGATAAGAGAGGAATGGGCGATGTGACTGACTTCCTGCTATGGCAGGGAAGGGGGGGGCTGCCCATTCCAAGACTTGCTCACATATTTGCCCAGCAGATGCCTGCTCAGACTGTAGACAATCAATCTAAGAGTTACCTTTCGAAATAAATGAGACCAAAGCAAATTCCTCACTGTTCCATTAATAGTGGCCATTTTGTGCCTCAGCATACTACACCAGAACAAAAACCCTATTCCAATTCCCCTGCCAAAAAAATGCTTCTGTACTTAATAACATAATGACCAAAATCTCACAAATTTCGAAGCGCTTCATTTCAAGCCAAGCAGGATCTACATGTACATGTACATGTACGTGTGTACTGTACCTTTGAGAAAGGTCCTCCTAGGAGCAAAATGTCAGGCCCTCTGAACATTTAAAGATCTCCTTGTCACTATGTCAGTTTCTTTCCATTTGGTATTTGGTTTGGAAATGAATTCTTCAGATTTAGGCCTATGTACAGTAGTAGGCCTACTGCATGTACTGTACTGTCTACATGTATAGATTTATTCATTCAGCCATTGACATCAATGGTAGGAACTGGGATTCTTTGCTTTGGAGATATTTTCTTGGCTTTATGCAAGCTGCATAAAATTGAGACAAGATGCCATCACACTCAGAGACAGAGAAAGAGAGAGGGGGGACAGTGGGGAAATGAGAAGGGAGATAGGAGGGAGAGAGAGAGAAGGAAAGAGAGCGGAAGAGAGGGAGAGGGAGAAAGCGAGAGAGAACAAGTGAGAAGGCGATATGGAGAGAGAGAGGGGGACAGAGAGGGAGAGAGAGAGAGAGAGTGAAGGAGAGAGGGGGAGGGAAATAGAAAGGTGAGAGAGAGAGAGGGAGGGGAGGGAGGGAGAGAGAGGTGGGGAAAGAGAGAGAGACAGAGACTGAGAGAGGAGAGAGATGCTGTAATGGATTCTGTTGCAATTGGCTCCACTGCTCTATCCATACTCCCTATCTTGTTCAACATCAACTAGTAAAAGCTGAATGCATAATATGTCACTTTGGGGTTTTACTCATAACAGACATGGGGGGGCTTGGCTGAGGGGGGGGGGTCCTAGACTCAGAGAGTCAAGCATTCAGTTTAAAGCTTGTTCCATCTCTATGCACTTCCTTCAGATCACTGATGACGCCTGGTGTGCACATTACAGTGCCACCTCTTTTAAAAGGATTCCGTGTTTGAGTGGTTCAATCCGGGATTTTCTGGCCCACAGACGACTAGTACATGTACTAGTAGCACTGGCAATACAGAATAAGCAGATCAGTGTGGTAGTACTGTAGAGAAATAGGTGGCTAGGAACAAGGTTTACGAAGTCAATGGCCCCATTTCCTGGAATGGCTGGAGGGTTTTTGTTTCTGCGTTATCCTCTTCCTATTTGTTTTGTCCCTGTCGTTCTGCCTTTGAGAACGGTCCTGCTAGGATTGAAACAGCAGGCCCTCCTAATTTTCGATAGAATGTGTACATGTATTTGTTTAAAGTGAGTACCTACATGTACATGTACTGTAGGTAAATATTGTACATGTACATGTATGTGTGCTACACTGTAGTCTACATGTAGTTACTAGTAGTAGTATTGTACATGTGTACATGTACAATAGCTGTTATAAGTTCTAGGTACATGTTTCTAATATCCTTGACACATGTACAATGTACATGTACATGTACATGTACATTGAAATTTCTGAAAGAAAATGACAGAGGTGACTCTTTGCTTCAGCTTAATAGCATACTATACATTGTACATGTACATTGTATGTGTCAAAGTACCATAGTCATATAATGTGTCAAAGTCAATGTGTCAAGCAACTGGCATAGCCCGTGGAGGAATTTATATCATAAGATTAAGAACATCCTCCATGCATAGCCATAGCAGGAACATACAGTACATGTAACCCACAGTGCGAGCATTGTTCTGTAAGTTGGCACAATTTGGGACCATATCTACTGAAGGACTCCCCCCAAAAAAGACCAGACTCATAAAAAGATTGTTTGAAATAGGCCACATACATGTACATGTGTAACTATACGTACATGTACATGTACACATGTACACACACACACAAAATCTGAGAAATCGTCCGTGGCACGGTATGTATTCCCGCGATGACTGATATACTGTACCACCACATGGTATTCAAACAAACAAGCCCGTGTGTAATCTAGTGATTATAAAATAAAAACCCAATCCATCACAGTCTTTGCGAAAGGTCTTGCAGGGATCAAAGCATCAAGCCAAAGCTATTTTTTAGTGATCTACACTTTGGTCACTTAAACTTATATGGTCTTTTCCCAGCAATTTCCCGGGAAATTATAACATTTGGTTAAATGTTTCAGACGGGGCACCCAAACCACCGCAAATAAACATAAGTGAATTATTTGGTAAGGCCATCATCTAAAAGGGCTGTCAAATAGCATGGTCAGAGCCCTGGTACAGCAAGACCAGAGGGCTTGGGTTCATGTCCCGGTCCAGTCAAATGTTTCTTTACCATTTCTTTCAAAATTGTTCGGAAAGTTCCCAGTCAGTTTTTCCTTTATTTGTTTGGCTTAAATTAATCATCGTGCCAACGATTCACACTACACCCATTTTCTTCTTCCTCCCCAGAAAAATTATTGCACTGAGATTTGTTGATTCACACACACTACTATACCTGGTCATTCCCCCAGGGGAATTATACAGCAATTGAAGTCAAAACCAGCATGCATTACGTGTCACAGCACACGACCCTGGGCTTAAATTATGTACCAGTAGCTAACCTTGCTGCAGATTCACACTTGTTTCTATTTCCCCGGGGAATTATGCATAACCCCAAGGTTAGCTTGGTGTGAAAAGATCTCTAGTTTCCGGAATTTCCAGTCAGTAAAGTTACATACATGTACAAGTGTACATGTACAGTACATGTGTTATTTGCAGAATTTCTTTTTAATCGCTGCAAAATCAAACCCTAACGAGTGGTGACTGGTGAGCATTGCTCAGATGAGCAACAGTAGGGCTGTTTGCACTGTCCAAATAATCGTGATTTGAATCGCAATTCAAAAACCTTTCTTTTATTTTCCTCAAATTCAAACAGGCCAAAAAATCACATTGTGAAAAATTGCGAGCCGATTGTGGTTAGCCTTTGTGGTCGAATGGTGGGAGTGTCCTTGAGGGTGGCCCATACGGGAAGACATCATAAACAAGCATGGCACTTCCTGTCAATCAAAGTGCGAGCAGTGCATTGTGGGATTTTTCGGAAAAGTCTCACGAAATTCAAATCCCACTAATGATCGCATTGATTGTGTCCACACAAACAAACAAAAGTGGAGTTTGAATCGCAATTTGTCACGTTCTTCGTGGGCCTTCCTTTCTCTCTCCTGCAGGGAAGGAAAATCAAATCAAACTCTAATCATCTTCTTTCATAATGGAAAAATCGCGATCCAAATACCGTAATCACATTTATTGGGGACAGTGGAAGAGGCCCTAGTGACTGTGCACAGTGCCACTACACCTTGCAGCCATCAGCACTCTACACTACAGTATACATGTACTGTACAACTGTATCTTATAAATGCATATAAATATCAGTATGGCTCCCCAGTACCCACTAACCCATGTAGTATGCGTGCGTACTGTACACACAACTGGCCACATGAGTGCTGCATTAGCCCACAGAGAGAAGAATGAAGATTGGATGTCAGCGCCTCAGCCACACCTGCAGTACTCTAACAAATATTGTTTTCTTCTTTTTTGGTCCTGGGGAAAGGCAAATTTATGTGGCATTGCCCCTAACCATGAGTTTGTAAGTCCCTAAAAGCAATTACCGGGTACATGTAAATCACATCAAGTATGAAAACAAAGCAAAAAGGATAAAGTAATACAAGCATGTTGCAAGCTGCAGTTACTACCTCAGACAATGTACCGGTTTTCATAAATTTACCCTGAGAGTGCCTGGCGTTTCAATTCCTTAGTCCTTACCTTACGCAAAGAGAGAATTCTGAGGACGGTCCTGCTGCAAGTACAGAAGGATCAAAATGTCTTTCCCTCTAATTTTTGGACATCAAAGAAACAAAATACGCAGTGGCTGTTGTTACGGCAGTCGTCCGTGTGGTTCCCTGACTTCACATTATTTGTCAGGATGTTTAGCTCTTAGAACCAGACTATCAGCTAATAGACTGGTTCAACCAGCCTGCAATGCTGACGAAATAAAATCAAGTCAGGGAACCACACAGACGACTGCCGTAACAACAGCCACTGCTAACAAAATAAGCCACTTCAGATTCAGATCCTACATGTACAACACCATGTACATGTACATGTAGTTCACTGTTCAGCCAAGTTTTCTTTGCCATTTAAAACAAAATGGAAACAATTTATGCGTGGGAAAATAGTCACGATCACATTTGCATGTGTACAGTACAGTAAAAACATGTACTGTACATGTACCAGTATTAAAGTGTACTGTAATTCTTTTGAGCTTGTTTTCACAGCCTTCCAATTACAGAATCTGTACATGTAAACAGATCAATTAGCATTTACAAATTATTGGCCTGTGCCAAGTGAAGAGTGCTACATGTACATGTACATGTACAAACTGCCCTTGCAGCTCTTGTCACAGAGACCACCCATACATACATGTACATGTACAAAATAATGTACCAGTATCTGGAGGCTGTCTGTGGTTGTGGCAGTGGATCCTACACATGTATCTGTGATCCTGGGACAATGCTTGCTTTTGTATCTTGCCACACAAAGTCTGATTAAATGGGTCCAGACCAGTTAATAGTTAAATGCACAAAGAGAGTAAACATATACAGTACTGTTAGACCGCGTTTACACTTGATCCCGCGTGCGGGATCAACGCGGGATCAAAGACAAGTGTAAACGCGGGGGCGATCAGGATCAGATCCCGGGATCTGATCCACCTCTCGGGAACGATCAGATCCGGGTCTGATCCCGCGTGCGGGATCAAGGTTTGAGTGTAACCGCGGTTCAGGATCAGATCCCGCAATGTACAGTGACAACATCCGGTGCAAGCATGGCCAAGCGCGCGAAATGTCCATATTTGTACCATACATGTACATGTAGTTTATTGCACAATCTACTGCACATCAACAGCTGATCCAAATAAACAACGTTATGCTGGTACCAAAACTGTGGGCACACGGCTGTGTCTGCCTTTTCATTGAAAAGCTGGTGCCCGTCAAAGCGTGTCTCTCCAGCCTACCACGCTACATGTACAACTCTGTACAGTCACACTTGATACTGCTGCTCTGAGCTCACGTCTTTCGAACGCCGTTTTCAAACTGTCGATTTTGTTGGTCTTCATTCGTTTTTCTGCTGTGTCAGTTTGTTTGGCTTTTTGTCGAAAGAATTCAGCGTGCAATAGCAGCCTACAAATTTGCACCGCGATGTCCAACGAGGCAATCCGTGGGCGACTTTGGACGGACGAGGAGTTGGGCTTGTTTTTAGACATCTGGGCAAGCCAAGAGATAATGGCAAAACTCGACGGGACGACACGGAACACAGCAGTATTTCAGCGAATATCTACAAAGCTCGAGGAGAAACCGAACGAAAATCCAACCGAAGGCAGTGTACGATACTGTACGATACTGTGTACATGTACATACGTAAACCTGTAGGCTGTACACTGATCATGTACTGTACACTCAACAGTACAGTGTGTCCGTACCGGTTTTCGCGCGTCGTGGCCGGACTTACGTTCTACTGCGCATGATCACTGACCTTCTCAAAATAACCTTTGGAGTGCAGTTCCGCTGCTCCACGCGCGATCACTGCGGGATCAGGATCAAGTGTAAACGCGGCATGGATCAGATCCCCCCCGCTGGGTCGCAACTGCAGGATCTGATCCTCCATTGCGGGATCAAGTGTAAACGCGGTCTAAGAAAGCTGCACTAGTTGTAACATAAAAGTGTTCATGCTTGTTTCAGGTTTTTCAGTGTTAAGTACACAAACAAGACCCTAGAGTAGTGTACAAATGAACACTACACATGCACATATACATGTACACACTGTACATGTACATGTACGTATGTGCATGTGCAGTAGACCTACATGTACGTACAGGTTGTTACAGTATGTAGGCCTACTACATGTACATGTATGTATAGTAGTATGCTCACCACATGAACAAGTACAATGTGCGTAGGTCAAGATGAATCACTACTACTACGGAATATACGTACATGTACCTGTACATGTATGTGTACATGTACATGTATGTGTACATGTACATGTATGTGTACATGTATATTAAATGCCTACATGAGAGCCACAAAATGAGGGCCACAAAATGTGGGCCACAACTTGTCACCCAAACTGTGAGCTCAAAAGGCCTACATGTACATGTAAGTCTATGTGTGTACACACTGCCCACAAGTACATTGTAAGTGATTACAGCCCAGCAAAGATTCTGCTGAATGAGGAGGCTGTGCTGATAGGTAAGCACTACTGGTACCGTAATCCCATTCCACATGAGGCTCATTCAGGCCTCTAGGCCAATTTAGTCACAGCTGAATTTGTACACAGCGCCCCTAATTATCCACTGATTCATTTCATGTAATCCTTCAGTCTAATTAGTGTCACTGTAATTCCCTGTTGAAGGCAGGATTATGATTGATTTCACATTTCAGCAATAATCTGAATTCTGAAGAACATACTGGTATTCCGTGCAAAGATGTTCCTGGCAATTGTGGCAAACATTGAAAACTGGATGGCCCATGTACACTGTACTGGTAGTGTAACACATTTGCTTGTGTCAGAAAGTGCAAATTGTTCTAAATGGGTTGATGCAAACATGATTACAAACATTCGGCTATAGTACATTGTACATGCAAACATGCCCTAACATGCAAACATGCAAACAAGCCCTATAACAAACATGCCCTTTTGCTCCCGATTTTACGTCCGTGGATATGTGGCCGAAACTGCTACATGTACATAACAATTTAACAAAACGACAGCTATACCGAACAATGTTCATGGATCCCGGGATGTCCATTATAACTTATAGCGACGTTCCACTGTAATTCTTAATGCACATACATGTACATGTACACATGTACATGTGTAAACCAGAGTGTGCTGCAACCGGGTTTGCCCTTCTCGACGTGAAATTAAATGTACGGTAATGTAATTGTAAGCTCAGTGCTTTGCACAATTGCCTGCTGCAAAAAACAAAAACAAAACAAAAAACAGGCAGCTCAGGCGAGATTCAAACCCACAACTCCTGCTTTCAAGTTGAAACGTTTAGAAAGCAGGAATCACGGGTTCAAATCCTACCCAAGCCGGCTGCATCTTTTTCCAGCAGGCAATTGTGCAAAGCACTGACCATACACACATGATCACACATTGAGTCAGGCAAAGCCCTACCGAAGTACAATCTCCTTAACGCATCGCAATTCATATCATATCCGCGGTGTGTGCTGAGGGCACACAAAACCTCTGGCTGCGGGAATACATGTAACAGAACATGCATGTACATGTACAAGTATGCCGAGGAACTCCCATACATGTCTGTGACATACATGGCTCAACCGAGGTCCCAACCACCTCAGTCCACAGCACCAGATTTTATCATCTCCCATCTTGCACTCCAAAAAAATCTTTCTCTCCAATAATGAGACGCATCGCTCAACTCTACCATCACTGGAACAAGTTGGCTCGTGTTTTTTTTTTCATCTTCACATCTTTCCCTTAGCAATTGAGTGCTTGAAAAGTGCGCTGGCACAATACACTGTACACGACTCCACGCCGAGTACCAGTCGTGCAGCTTCTCGCTGCAATCACTTGTCACCAGGCATTCCTAAAACTGTTTTTCTCCCAGCCGCTGAATCAGCACCAGCCGAGACTGGCAAAACAATTTAACGGAATGTGATTTGTGCACACATGTGCGTGTACATGTACGGTATGTATGTGCACATATGGGCGTGTACATGTACAGTACACTGTACATGTACATGTACACTGTACTGTACATATGCACATGTACACTGTACATGTACAGTATGTGAACACGTGGGCATGTACAGTATATGGGCGCGAATTTAGTGCCTTGTGGACACATGGTCTTCTTCTTTCGTGTCCATCATCTCTGATTTGGTTCAAATGTTGGGCCAGGCATTTGCGCAGCTGGGGGCCTTCCTATTCGCACTTGCCAGATCTTCTAGGCAGCACTTGTCCTCCAGGAGTGGGCATCGCAGTAGATGCTGCATTGTCTGCTCTGAATCACCGCATTCACAGGTTGGATCGGCCGCATCAGCATAGCCCCACTTGCTCAGGTTGGCTTTGCTACGACCCATTTCTCTGCGTAGTCTGTTGAGGGACTTCCACAGCCTCCACTCAGATTTGTGTTGGAGACTGGAGACCTAAGATAATAGGTTGGATACATGTATGTCTCCACAGGGAAATGGTAGGTCAATCTAAGGTCTCTGACACAAGGTTTTCACGAAACTGATATTTTGAAATAACTCAAAAACGGGAAATAATTATGATGGGTAAGAAATCTGTTGCAAATAGAAGTGTTACATGTATTTCAAAGGGATATATACATACGGTCCAAATTTCTACCCAGGAAAGTGAATGTGGTTGAAATGGGAGCACGTCTTTTAAAACATAGTTTCTCATGCGGTTGTACATGTATAGTGCACGAGAACAGAGCAATGTATTCACAAGGATACAGATTCAGGTACGTACATGTACATGTATGTGTGTACATGTGTACTGGTACATGTACACTGTATGAATGTGCATCGCGGCAGTCCAGGATCTGTACATGCAAATACATGTAGCACACTACATGTACAACTGTGCGTACATGTACATGTACACTGTTATGTACATGTACATGTACTGACCAATTTTGATGCTTGACATTCATTTCAAACCATTTGCTGAGGAGGAGCTACATGTACATGTATACATCAGTGACTCGTCAGTGACAAAGGCAATGCCTCATGTACATGTACTGTACATGTACATGTTCATGTACATGTACATGATGTACCGGTAGATGTGTAAATACATACATGTACATGTACAGTACTGTACACATGAGTCTCCAAACATGTGCAATGTGCATAATACCAAGGAGGTAGAATGTACATGTATTAGGCAAGCCTAATACCTCCTTGAACATACATGTACATGTACCGGTACATGTACTGGACATGTACATGTATGTTGAACAAATACGACACGTAAAATATAATGTACATGTACATGTATGGTACATGTACATGAAAGAATGTGCATGGAAACACTAGAAGGACTATTACATGTACATGTACATACTGTACATGTACTTTACAGTACATGAACGCGTACCAACCGACACTGCTTAATATTTAGCTGTCTTTTTGAGGGAGCTGGGGTTGGAGACAACAGAGAACATGGAGCTATAAGTGGGATAGCTCTAGGTACATGTACATGTACTGTACCGGTATGATTCAAGAAGGCACAAGGGAAACCTACTACATGTAGATCAGTCCCACCAGGCTAATGAATGTATATTTACATAATGTACATTCTATATTACAATTTGTGGTGTTGTCCTTCTACAGATAGGCCCTATTTGATGAAGCTGACATACATGTAACTTTGCCTCTGAGAGCTACCGGTATGCACAGTGAACGTTTAGCAATTACTCCTGAATAGCGATATGCACATTGTACTGTACATGTACATGTACATGTACATGTACATGTACTCAAAAGCAAAGCACAGATGCAAATCATACATGTACATGTAACGGTACGTGCATATTTGTACAATCTGTAAATCATTTGAGCCTCCATGTGCGCGTACGTACACATGTATGCAGTACATGTACAAATGTACATGTATCATGTACTTTGATGCTGTTCAAAAACTTCACGTACACTGTACATGTACATGTACCCATGTACAAACATGTACATGTACATGTACATGTACGTGTACACATGTACATCTTAGTATGTACTGTACATGTACAGGTACATGTGTACATGAATATACTGGTATGTAATAAGCATGTGTGTCAATTATTGTGCTCAGCATTTTAAAATGGAAAACACCAGTACAATTCCTAAAAGACCATCATCATGTTTGATGTTGTGTACACTGCACACTCATTCATCTACGCATACATTAATGAATGGGGCAATTCATATGTGCCAATACTATATATTCAACCTAAATTGTAAATTTGTACATGTACATAATGTACATGTACAGTACATGTACAGTAGTGCAATGCGTAACAATGCACATGTATACGTAAAGTAGAACATAGGCCCCTATTCCGGTAAATGTAATACAAGAAATACACAAACTAAAACACTTAAAAGGCCTGATGCATCAATCAGAGGAACGTGCACGTGTATGTGTACTACTACAATTGTACATGAACCATGCATGCACACAGGAGAAGATGACAAAATTCATTCCCTTAATAAAACATGAGCCCTTGTAAATAAGTTCCCTCCAGCCCTGCCTACCCCAATCCCAACCACATGCTACTAGAAGGGAGATGGGGACTGTGCCATTTCCCTGCTCAGAGCTCAGCCCTCCCCCTTTCCCTACCATGGCTCAAGGGAAGTCTTTCATACGTACGTACGATTGTAAATGGGGGAGGGGGATTTGTAGCCAGAGCTGTGATTTGACTGCCCCGGGTAAATATTTTGCCAGGCCAAGGAGCCGTGGGCACTGATTGACGTTGTGTGACGTTGGCACTTCCCAAAAGCGATTTGATTCTGGATTGGTTCAGCAGTCTTTCTTTTTTTGTTTCAGCGGTGCAAAAACTGTCACAAACTGTTGTCAACAAAGTGATCAAAACTCAATCACCCAAAAAATATTCTAATGAATTATTTTAAAGTAAATACATGTATGGCTTTTGTTTGAAAAAATAATGCACCTGCGAGTTTTAAATGTGGCCAAACAGGGATTTTTTTCTACACCATGTATTTAAATCCTTCACGGGAGGGCCTGACATTCTGATCCTACATGTACATGACTACATGTACATGTACATGTACAATGTACCATAGTAGGACCTTCGTCAAAGGCAAAGGTCCTGCTAGGATCAAAATGTCGGGCCTTTTTAATTCTGATTTTTGCATTTGGGTCATTTTAGTAAAGCCGTGTCCGCACTGGACTTATTTTTTACCGAGCCCGTGGGTAACATTCCAATGGGTAAATCTTCCCAGCATCCGCACTTGGACTATCGACTTGGGTAAACTAACCGAGACAATCGGTAAAGCTAACCGACTCATGTACATGAGCATGTACATGTACTCTAGGTACACAAACACGTTGTTACCCTGCGCCCGCACGTGTCTTGCATACAGAAACGTAACGTGCGACGCACCGGATGTGGTCGTTTACCGAGACATCGTGTCTAGACTGGACTTTTCGACTTGGTTGAACTGACCTGGTCAATTCAACTGGGCAGAAGTTGGTCGGTTAAACTACCCATTCGAGTCGGGTAAGTTACAGTACCTTGGAGGAAAACTTCCTGGGCTGTCTGAATTGGACTGAAAATGGTCAAGTTACCCATTTGCTCGGTTAGTTTACCCAAATTAAGTCCAGTGCGGACAGGGCTTTAGGCAGCAGTGCCAGTTTGCAACATTTTTGCATGTTACACAAATCCTTCACGGGATTAGAGGCCAAATGATTTAGGCACACACACACCGTGAACGAACGAAATGAAATGAGCTGGTGTGCTATTCAATTACAGGCTCATCGACTTGATTAGGCTGGCTGCCTCTACGGAAGGCAGGCAGTAAACAGGAGAGCCTTGGTTACATGGGGTGCAGGGACCAAACCGGCACCATTTCCCCTCGCTATGGTATGCAAAACCAGAGGTCTTGGGTTCAAGACCCAGTCCAGTCAAAGCTTTCTTTTTCCAAACTGTTTAAAAGTCACTTTTTTCTTGATTTGTTTAAAAACATAAGCTGCATGCAATTTTTTTTTCATTACTTTTTTTTTATTCTCAAACAGATCCATCCTGCCTTTCCTCCAAGACAACTTCTTCCCAAAGACTCCAACTCCAGCCAATCAAAAACCCACATCCATCAGGGCCAACCAGGGGCAAATTTCACAGAAATGCTTAAGCGCCAAAATTTGCTTTTAAAGCACAAAAAGTCATGATGCATAGGATCCCCTTGCCAACCCCAACTTCACCATTCTTCCATGCTATTAAGAATATATGTACATGTACAAGTCAACAGCAATCGACATCACATCACATGGTTCAGTTTGCAATCTTGTTAAACACAAGGAAAACTTTCCCGCTTAACAGAATTTGACAATAACACTGTAAGCAGCTCTACCAGTGTGATAGTGGGCCCAGGATTCCTGGACCCTCCACAACCTCCCTTGTCTGAAGGTTAAATGGTGCCCCGCTGAGGTCAACCGGCAAGGACACCAGGCTTTTGGTCTGGTTCCCAGGGTTGCACACTCCTGTGTGCTCAGGGCTGCTGGTACACACACATGTAGGACCTGAACTCAGCTTGTGGTATTAACAACGCAAGGCCCCCAATTGGCCCCCAAATAAAGAAACCTTTTTACAACAGTCACACACACAAGAAGGTCATGTCATTGATTTTGGGGGTACAGTGCATGCACATGTTTTGTAAGTAACACACGTGTACAGTGTACAGTGTACAATGTACTGTACATGTACATGTACAGTACATGTCAGTACATGTACATGTACATGTACAGTGTACATGTATGTGTGTTTACGTGCATGTACAATACCAGTACAAAACATGTGCATGTACATGTATGTCTATGTGTACAGTTATACTTTATGTGTGAGTAACAAATCTGGTACATGTACATGTACATATACTGGCACAAACATGTACACGTACTGTACATGTACTGTACATGTACTGTACGTGTACATGTACATGTGTATGTACACGTACATGTACATTGGTACGTGTACATGTGCAAAATGTACACTGTGCATGTACACTGTGCATGTACATTTAATGTACATGTACATACATGTACAATTTTTGTACATATACATGTGCAAAATGTACACTGTGCATGTCTACTGTACATCTACATAGATCTACACATGTATGTACACATACATACAGTACTGTAGCCTACACAACACACAAAGTAAACATACTGTACATGTACATGTATTTTGTACATGTACCGTACATGTACATGTACATGTACAGGTACATGTTGTATACATTTGTACATGTACCTTATTATTTATTCTTATTTATTAATCTCATCCAACAGCAAACAAAATGCCAGTTACAGGGAGATATAAAATAAATAAAACACTAATTGGATAAATTAATTTACAATGAAATAGTTAAATAAAAAATGGATATCATTCATAGAACCTACATACCGGTACATTAAAACAAAAGAAGAGAAGTACAATCTTACAAAGGCCAAAAAAAAAAAAAAATACACCTGAACATGTACATATGTACACGTACATGTACATGGGCAGGGACAAAATAGTATGTTGTCTAAATTTCCAAAAATCGCCCACAGGCCACACAGGTACATGTACATGACATGTGCATAAACTGCATGTTTGCACACGTGTACATGTGTACACATGTACATGTATATACATACATGTACATGTACATGTACATGTACATGTACATGTACAGTACATGTGCTAGAATTGTTGTGCAGTTGTGCCCACACTCTTTTTTTATTTACACAAAGGATTCTTTCTTCTTTTCTCCCACACAATCCAACCCAAGCAAGTGCCTTCATTGAAGCAGTCAATGGCCAGGACTAAACAACAACGACGACAACTAACCAGACAGGTGTGTAGAGTTTAGGAGGGGGGGTGGTCTCTGACGTCAACTGCGCATTGTGTGTACATGTATATATCCTCTGCGACCAAAAGCCATCGCAAGTCTTTTGAGTAGGCCACAACTAGAATGAGGTAGACAATCCCTTTAATTTCCTAGGTCCAAGGGGAGGGAGAGAAGCCATTCATGTTTTCCACCCCTTCTCTCGTCAGACTGTGATTTTTTTTTCCCATTCATTTTCTGGACCGCTAAACATCTGGTATAGATTGCAGAATACACAAAACATTGTCACCTCATTTGTCACATAAAGGATTAGTCTAACAATCGGCCATGATGGAAGATTTTTCGCAGTCCATTTTTGAAAAACAACGTTGACTGGAATAACTAAGAATGCCTTTATCAGTTCCACACAGCCTAGGGCAAGTCTGGCCAAAGATTACCAACCGATAAAAAAAAAATGATAGAAAGAAAGGGAGGGGGAGAAAAATCCACACTGGGTAACCTTTACACACGGATTACACATTAGTTGACAAGATGCGTGAAACATGAGCTGATAACACTGCCCCCCCCCCCAAGTCACCTTAATTCAATCACAATGATGAATTATGTAATAAAAATTAGCTGGCCGTGACAAAATGAGCAACTGCATGGACATGCAATAGCATGAGGGTTGTACATGTACTTGTAGCCCAGGGTTTTGGTTGGGGAAGGGGCTAGTTGGGAGGGAAGGTTAGAAATGCCGTGCACTGTCCAGATGTCCACATTTTTCAACAATTTATGATATTTAAATAGCGGAGCTCTGGCACTGGATTGGAACAGGATCTGAAGTTTTGAACCACGACCTCTGGTTTTAAGGGCCTTATACAACATTAGGAAGATCGGAAAACATCGATGTCCTCCGAATTCCTTCTAATTTACACAGTTTGTACCGGTAGTTGGTCATGATAGAATCCTCATGTTGAAATCTTACGGTCTGGGATGCTGTACTTCTCAATAAATATTCACTCAAATATAGACTAAAGCCACATTTCCACTGGACGTATTTTGGTCAAAGTAACCAAGACTATGGTTACTTTTCCCATTTTAAGTCCAGTGGAGACGGCCTAGTTAAATTTCCTCTCAGTTAATTTGACCGAGCCGAATGGTAACTTTTACCGGCCAACCTCTACCCAGTAAAAGTGACCAGGTACATTGTAAGTTTAACTGAGCCGATTGGTCCAGTGGAAACGCACCACTCGGTTAAACGTGACTCGGTTAAAAAACACATCTGGCCTACAATGTAAGAAGATGTAACACGTGTATTGTGCACAGTGTCTGCTTCATGTCGCGCGCTAAATGTACACATGTACACTACAGGTACATGTACATGTACATGTACATTGTGTATCCGGCTGACATTTGACCTTCATGAGCCGTTATATTGCCAGCTCGTTTACTTTAACCATCGTCTCGGTTAAATTTGACCGACTCAAAAGTCCAAGTGGGAACGACGGTCAAATTTGACCATTGGAAATTTAACCATCGTCTCGATTAAATTTTAGTCCAGTGGAAACGCGGCTTAATAGTTTATTACTCACGAGTAATCAACTACATGTACGTACATGTATTTCTTACACTACAGAACGGTGCAAAAACCATGACGGTTTTTTGCCTTTTTCTACTTTCTCAGATTACCAATTGAGCTAAAACCTAGTTGCAGGATTTCTTTTTGGAATGTTTAATGGTTTTAACACAAAGTGTGGCAATCTTTTGACCTTTACTGATGTTGTACAGTATAAATAGGCACTTTAAACTGCCAGCCTTCTCCCAACTGAGCTATCCAGCTTATAATTCATGGGGGGGCTTTGCAAATAGCAAACTACATGTATCTTTGCCAGGGTATGGGCAGCAGTCAAGAGCACTGAACCATTAACTACCGTACACACATTTTGGCAGTAATCATACACCCATTTTCCACTCGGATTGTCGGAAGCAAGCAAACATTTGTCATTCATTGTAGGCCTATGGTACATGTGTACATGTACATGGGTATGTACATGTACAGTTGTACACTACAATGTACATGTAAGTCTATAAATGCACACATGTACCAGATACATGTATACACATAGATGTACACTGTATGTAAACCTGGCTATAGGCCTAGGACGTTAGGTTTAGCAGTTCAGGAGTTGCACAAAGTAAATGCAGCCTTTAGACTTTCATTTTCATTGCATTATAAACAAGGTTAAGAAAAAACATGGAAATGCTAATTAATCAAATGTAATGTTAATATAATGCTAATATATTTAATTATAAAACTCTTTCTACTGTGATTTATCCCCATTTGTTTTTCCCAAAGCTTGGAAATTGACAACTGAGGGAAAAATGGTCAACAACTGGAGCCTTAAGCTAATGGCTTACATGTATATACATGTACATACATCATTTTTGGTCGAGAAAATCAATAGACCAAACATCAAAAAAATAAAAACCATATAAAACACAGCTTTAAAAAAAATGCCGGTGCAACACACTTAGACGCACATCGAAGTAAAAAAAAATAGACTCCTCCCCCTACACACGCACCTTAAACAAAATAACCCGGCGTCAGGCAAGGAACGTGTTTGAATCACCCTGGAGGTACCATTCCCGACAAACCAGTTAAATATTGATGCGTGTTCCTGTCTGCATGGCATATTGCAGCGCTTGAAACTGATCGCACGTTCATGCACATTTCAGCAAAGAACTGGACGTGTGATGTGGGTTCAATGTACATGTACATGTACAGTATGTGCTGTGGATGCACAGTATTAATAGGTCAGGTTATACATCCAGTGGGTGGATGGAGGGAAAGAGGAAGACAGAAAGAGACAGAATGAGATAGAGACTGAGACAGACAGAGTCAAGACAGAGACAGATGCAGGGACAGAGGCAGAGGCAGAAACAGAGACAGGGACAGATGCAGGGACAGAGGCAGAGGCAGAGACAGAGACAGATATAGAGGCAGAGACAGAGGTGGAAATAGAGACAGAGACAGAGGCAGAGACAGAGGTGGAAATAGAGACAGACACAGATACAGAGGCAGAGGCAGAGGCAGAGACAGAGAGAGAGACAGAGGCAGAGACAGAGGTGGAAATAGAGACAGACACAGATACAGAGGCAGAGGCAGAGGCAGAGACAGAGAGAGAGACAGAGGCAGAGACAGAGGCAGAGACAGAGGCACAGGCAGAGACAGAAGGCAGAGGCAGAGGCAAAGGTGGAAATAGAGACAGACACAGATACAGAGGCAGAGGCAGAGACAGAGAGACAGAGGCAGAGACAGAGGCAGAGACAGAGGCACAGGCAGAGACAGAAGGCAGAGGCAGAGACAGGGACAGAAACAGAGACCAAGAAAGAGGCAGAGACAGTACTCACAGAAGGCAGAGATAGAGACAGAGGCAGAGGCAGAGGCAGAGGCAGAGGCAGAGGCAGAGGCAGAGGCAGAGGCAGAGACAGAGACAGAGGCAGAGACAGAGACAGAGGCAGAGACAGAGACCGAGACAGAGGCAGAGACAGAGACCGAGAAAGAGGCAGAGACAGAACTCACAGAAGGCAGACACAGAGACAGAGACACAGACAGAGGCAGAGACAGAGGCGACAGAGTCTGTCAACCCCACCCCCACAAATAAAGGGCAGCATTGGCAGGCCGCTAAAATAACACCTCAAACAAACTTGCCTGGGTCAATCAGGGTGAGCACTGAGCAGAGCTTGGGCAAAGGTGCGCATAATCCACATCTAAATGCCAAGACCAGGTGGACGGAATAGAGAAGAGCCGTATCAACTCCCGTCTCCAGTTCTCGACGAGGAAGCAAGACAGGGTTAGACCTGAGAATCCTGAATCCTCCCACTCCACCCGCACCCCAAACACCCACACTCTGCTGACATTCAAACCATCAAACCATTTGAAAATGCTTCCGACTTGGAAATGTCAAGGTAAATTTATTTTATTTTATTTTTCCACTCTCCCGTTGCAACCTGTCAATGCTCGGTTTAACCCTCCCGGGCAACGAAGAACATGTAAATTGAATTCAAACCATTCTTCTCCCACCACCTACCGTAGGCTTGGGCACTTTTTCCGTTTTTCCGGGGTTTTCTCCCCGTTTTGCCTTGGAGACATTTTTTTTTCGGTTTTGATTTTTCGAAAACTACCCATGCCCACCACCACACCTCCCCCCTCCAAAACAAACCCCTTGAATTTGTTCAAAAGCTAGACGTTTCAAACCAAGCAGGACCTTTCTGTTATGCAGAATTCTTCTTAAAATTTAGGCCTACATTTCAGGAAACATCCCAGTAGGCCTACGGGCTACCACTATCAACATTTAAATGGGGACGCACAATTGGACATTTTGAGATTTCAGACTTTTCGCGGTGAATGTAGTAAGGCAAGAAGAGTTGGCAGTGCCACAGCGTAAAAAATACATGTACAAACATATAATCCCTTACTTAGATGATGTGGTTCTGGGAAATGCAAAGGGTCTCTCCACATTTTGGAAACAGTACGCTCCATCTGTCATCAGCAGACTGGGGATTTTGCTCAGCCAAGCAGTGGGATACACGTGGAATTCGGTCCAAGCCATCTGTGAAATTGAGCTCTGGTCTTTGACAAAAGCAAAAGGGAGGCTTTCCCAAGTTCACACAGAAGGAGCTTTCTTGTGTCTTCTCAGAAATGTATCAAATGTACATGGTGTACATGTACATGTATTCACCCCTGCCAGCTCTCATAAGGGTCACGGACTACTTGTACATGCACATTGCAGGCTGCCCAGTGAGAGACATTTGAATGCCCCCCTAATCTCAGGAGGGTCAGGGGTGGGGGGGGGGGAGGTGGAGTCTGTAGATGCTACAACCAGTCCTAACCTTGAGCCACATGGGAAGGGGCTTTAAGAACACTTGGCTGGCAATGTGGAAAACTGGCCCTACCCCCTGTCCCTGCCCTAGCTCTCTCCCTCTCTCTCAACTCGCGAAGGACCATCATTCATCGCAGACTTCCCTGAAAGCCCCACCTTCCCAGAGCTTAAACTCAAAAGAAAAAAAATCATCTACTGTAGGGAACTTATTCTTTGATAACACAGCGATACAAAAATATCCTGTAAAGTCAACTGCCTACTGCCTCCAACAACCAAAACTGCAAATCTGTTGACTGCCTGCCTTCGAGAAAAGTGCCGCTAGGAACAAAAAATCAGGGCCATTAAATTTTACGAACTTCAATTGAAAATGGTTAATAATCTTATTCTGGGTGTGATATTCAGGAGATGTTTCAATTTCAATTCTACTTATGTCCACAACCAGGACAGATGCTCGAGTTGGGAGTCATTGACCAAGAACTGTGGTTTAGCTTTAATAATAAGAAAGCAACCCTGAGGTTTGAGGGGCCTGCAGGAGAAGACACTCCCCGTGATGTCAGACAGCTGAAGCTAAAGCTGTGCAGCCAAACAATACTTGAAGTGATACATATATACAAAAATGTTGCAAACTGCTTACTGACTAAAATTACCAAAATGCAAATCATAAAATTTAGTGGGCCTGACGTTTCGATCCTAGCTGGACCTTTCTCAAAGACAGACCTTTCTCTGCCTTTGAGAAAGGTCCTGCTAGGATCGAAACGTCGGGCCCACTAAATTTTATGACAAAAAATACTTGTTAGCAGTAACCACAATCCCTAACAGTAACACCAACTCTCCCAACCCCCATTCCCCCATAGACTATAGGGTCTCTGTTTTTCCCACTAGTTCTGGGGGTTTATTTGCAAGTTTTCAGGTTTTTGTGCTACTTAAATGAGAACTTGTGATGTCATCACCGTATCATGCAACAGAAACCCAATTGGTTGTGTACAAAAGTTTCTAACAATTTCTGGGGTTTTTTGCAGACTTATTCCTAAAACCTATTGATTAACTGCCAAAATGCAAGCTTCATACCGCTAATCATTTAGTGAAGGTGGTTTGCATCAAACCAAATCGAGGGGGGGGGATTAAGTTGCAGTTTGAAAGTTAATGCTTTTCTTATGTTTTTAAACTGTGGGCTCCTGACATGACCTTACAATAGGTCATTTCAGATCCCTAGATGACAGCAGAAAATGAGCTGTGAACTGTGATATTTATTGCAAAGACCCTTTAAATCCAAAAGCCATGCACTATGTGTATCACCATCCTCCAAGAAGTGATCACAATAAAACAAAAAATGGGAGAGTAAAAGGGGGAGGCAGGTTGGAAGCAATCATTTGTGTATCACTGGGGGGTGGAACAAGATGCTTGAATAACTGGCCTGCACTAAACGTCCATCAAGAATGAGAAAACCAGTGCGTGCATTTTCTAATGCCCCTCCTTAGAGATTCAGAAGGCTCCAGCCCAGCCCAATTCAGCTTGGGCTGCTGTATTCAACAGACCCTGGCCCTGTTTTTATTAGAGGCAGTGACACTGTGACTGCAGGGTGGGGGGTAGGTAGGGTGGGGGAAACAGCCAATCTTGGGCTGCACTGCCAGTATACATATAAAATATATTCAGCATTGCACACTTCAACTGCCCCACCCTCCCCTCCCCTCCCCTCTCCGATGCCTAAGGGACTTGGCATGGTTAGTGGCAAGAGGAGGCAGAGGAGGCGGAGGAGGAGGAGGAGGCGGAGGAGGAGGAGGAGGAGGAGGAGAAAAGGCATTTGAATTGAAAATAAAATTGTCTTCCAATCCACAGCCCACCACCACCACCTCCACGAATATTTGTTGACCAGTTGATTTTTAGTTTTTCAGAATGTGACCCCATAGTGTGCATATCCCAAATTACACTAACACTGTGACCCCAAGGAAATGAACGGCAATAAAGGGATCAAAGTTCGAGGCTTGGAAGGCAATCCTGCCAGTGCACTGTCCTCAAAAAATGAATTAACTACTACAACTGTTGCCTTTCTAGCTATAAAGATCCCAAAAAGGATGTATGTCTTCCAGATGAATAGCGGCTTCATCTGCTTGCGGGAACGAAACATCGGGCCCTCTAAATCTAAAAGTGTTGTAAGTGTCTTCAAGACAGTCGACCAACTACGTGTACATCAGCTTCCTCTGGGCTCTCCAGATTCTTAAGAAGTGTCCTAAGAATCTACGATTAATAGTCATGCCATAGGAAAATGACCAGTAAAAGTGTACTTTCAAAGTAAACAGCCCTCTGAGATTTTTTTTCTGAGTTAGCGAAAATCTACATTGTAATGAAATGTCTAGACTGCATGGAAATGGCACAGCAGGGAAAGATAGCACTCAGAATTGGAAATGCCAGACCCTATAAAAAATTGAAGGGCCCTGAGAATCTACAATTAATAGATCTGTCAAACTACATACATACATGTACACACCATGTACATGTACTGTAGGCCTACATGTACAATGTACATGTACATCCCAGGATCCATGAAAAATGTTTGATATACATATGTAGTGGTCGTTCGTTATATAGCAGTTGCAGCCGCATATCCACGGACGTAAAATCGGGAGCCAAAGGGCATGTTTGTTATACATGAAGCCAAATGTTCAATATATCGGCATTCATTATAGCGATGTTCCACTGTTTATGACATGTACATGTATGAAAATGACACAACCAAGAAAAATACTGCTAGATACAGTAGGCCTGCTCCCCTGATTAAAACGACGGGACATTTACTGCATGTACATCGCATGATTATATTTTTGAAAGGACCCTGTTTCACCTATAGGCCTACTTGACTGTACGAAAATGAACATGATTTGCACCAATCACAAGTCAAAGAAAAATAATTTGAAAGTGATGCCAAATCATTGCAAACCGCTTACTGATATCAATGAACAAAATTGCAAATCTCAAAACTACCAAAGGCCTGATATTTTGACCTCGTTCTGCTTTTGAGAAATATACCATGATGGGATAGAAATGTATTCACCAGAGGGGACCCAAAAAAATGATGTTTTTTTCCCCTCCCGGCTTCAATTGAGTAAATTTACAAAGTGTTAACACACATCAGAGTGCATGTGCATGCACACACATCACAAAAGGCAAATTACATGTAATAGTCCAATGGCGATGGCCAAATGGCTACACATATTGGGACAACAGACTCTCAGTTCACACATTCTCACCCCATCAGCAATGGATAATGCACCGGGGCAGACCCCATCCACCACTATTGTTTCCAAGGTGGTGGATGGAGAGGCTGGGGGGAGAGGAGGGAAAAGTCTCCAAATACACAGCCGGGTTTAATCTAATTTCCCGTGCCGAACCTTTAAGCAGATTTATCCGCCAAGTGAGGAGAGTTAAAAAAAAAGGGGGGGGCTGGGAGGTGGAGGAAGCCAGGGGATGTCAGTGAAGAGCCAACAAGGGAATAATTTCACTGCTCTGCTCGGCTGGGCAACATGTAATGACTACTACTGCTTGCAAAATTAGGCACAAAACACCCGCATCTAAAACAAAATCTTCCACTGAGCTTCTGAATACAGAATAGGGGTAGAGTTATCGGAGGGGAAATTTCCATGGTTTACTTAAAAGTAGCCAACCTTATCATGTTATCACTAAGACTCTACAGTGACGAAGCAAAAAAAGGGGGGCCTGTCAAGAACCATGAAACTGTAGATCATAAATCCTACCACAATAGTTACCCATACGAAACACACAGCGATACACCCAACCCCCTCCCCTTTCTGCAGACCAGCGAAAATAAAGGACCACAACATTCGCCATCAATTTTCTGACTAGATAATCAATGTTTGCAAGCGAGCAAATTTTACCATGGTACGCATTGAGAGCTGTTGCTTTACCGAGGTTTGTGAGCCAGTTTCAGTCCAAATGCAACACATCTGGACTACCGCTGAGCATCTACACAATGTAGATCAAGCTCAGTAGAAAAACAAACCAACCCCCACCGCAAACATTTCCATCTTTGCCCAGCAGAGCTTAGCAGTGTCCAATTTCCTGCAGTCCTAAAATGCAAATGAAGATAAAAACAAATAATAAAAAACAACCGGCAATCACTGATAAATATTTGCGGGAGCCCATTTAGAAAGCCATTGCGATCACAATCTATGTACATTAAATTACAGTAGGCCATTTGACTTCAAAATCTCCAGACAGACAACCGGGCGCGCTGAAAGCATTGAAGGCCACACAAGCACTGCACAGCACCAAGTGCAGCCACTGTACAGTGTTGTCCACATGCCTGCAAGTTAACCCCAAACTGTACACTGCAATATGCACAAGGCGAGGTCCACATTTCTACACTATCCAATTACATGCGTTATCGCAATTTTCATTGCAATAAACATAATCATGCTATCTGGCGTGTGTAACCCCCGTGTGTCGCATGTGCATGGACTGCTACACACAGTACTGCCTTGCTTCAGTCCCTCCGAAGCACGAGGCAATGTGAGCCCAAAGTGTACCCACAAAAGGCAAGTCAATTGCCTCGCATGCTTTGATAAACCCGAATGGACGAAGAAACGAGAGCCCAGGGCTCGTCCAATTGCCAGCGCATATAACCGAGCAAAGCTGACATTCTTTTTATCAATCTGCGATGCGACTGACACTTGATAGACACAAGTTCACACAACAGTGCACTGCTGTTACAAAACAAATTCGCCCGGTCTTCCCTACAACCTCTGATCCTAAGTGGATCAAATACAGTTCTCTATCACCAAACCAAGCCTTATTTATTTGATAGTCATGCATGTGCAAAACCAAATATCTTTAAAATTAACAGCCCATAATACTGAAAACAAACAGAGTTGACAGATACATGTATATATCCATGAGTGCAACAGTGCCAATGATAAATGTTGCCTTTCTCAATGATTTCATCTTGAATTTTGCAACATTTTTGTATATCATCTTGAATTTTAAATAGAATTCAATATCGGGCACTGCTGCCCTCCAACCTTCTAAGATCTGATTTTGCATTGAGTGCAAATCTGGTGCAGTTTTAAGAAAAACACATTCAAAGCCTTAGCTGAAGAAATTAACATGTCCTTGTGAGTTTTGCTTGCAATTCAAGGAGAATGCGGACGAGATTCCCTTCCTTGCTCGTTCCACAATCATTAGCCAGAGGGGGGACTGGGTAGCCTTTTGAACACGCTACATGTAATTCAATTTCAGACACCCTATTCCATTCCGTCACACATTTGCTGGCCAAAAATTCTGAAACGCAAAGGGACCAATTTGGACAGCCTTTTCTCCTTCAATTTTTCGAGCAAAACTGTGGGCCCAATTCACGAATCCTGACTTCAAAAATCATAGCTCAATTGACAAAAAACAACGTGTGCTGTCAACACATTTCTTTTCAAATAACATATCCCAAATCCCCAAGGGGGAAGACTGATTTTGAAATTCATAATTATTTAGTACATTCTACTCTTGCATTTTGACTATCAGTCAAGAGTGCAGCTCAGTATCAGTCTAAGCTGTTTGTGGAAACAGGCCAAGGTCATACCACTGTACAATACCTAAAGAATAAATAATGTAATTGTTTGGCAAGTCCTGAAAAGCTATGTACACTGGTCCTTGCCTTCAACAATAGTACCCACACCGGGCCACACACTAGTCCTACCACAGCTGTTTGGCACTAGGTCCGTATTAAATTTGTAACATGGTTACAAAAAGTCATAGTCACTATCATTCCAAATTCCACAAATTATGTTCATTCTTTCAGAGCAGTTGCACACACACTACTACTACTACTACTAGTACTTTAGTAGTACTGTAGTACAGCACTACAATAAACCTCATTCTCACTTAACACATTCAAAGTACATTGTACTATCCAACCCAGTCAACAAAAGGCACTTCACTGATGGGCCCAGGCTAAACAGATTAATTCCATTAACCTTATGGATTTTTTTTTATAACTGGGGGAAAAAAAATGTCCCAACCCAATTCAATTTCTCTTAAACCAAGCAAGGACGGCTGCAAAGGCTATTCAATGAATGTTTTTGAATGGGATTTCAAAATAAAATACAAAACTATAGGCCTAATTAATACTCTTAGTATACTGAAATTAATGCACCACAGAGAAAAATGCATGCGACAATTATGAACACTACAAATAGTACAATGAAAGATTTAAGACTCCTAAAGGTTCAAAATTTCAATTTCATGTAACCGATCTTGGACACCCACTGAGGTCCTAAGCATGCAATTTACAGAAAAGAAAAAGAAATAACTTGGAAAACCATTTTTCATCCTGACAAATCTACAAAGCTTGATAACCTACAGTACATGTACATAATATGGTGCTGCCTCTGACGAGGAAATAAATTTCTCTAAAAAAATGACTAAAGGAAAATTTCGCACAAAGACTGCATAAAATGATCACAAAGGGGATTGTTTTAAGGGGATCTTAAAACCTTGATTCCAATTGTCAATGCAGAATTTGTAAGTGACTTGTTTTAGAATTCATCTAATGACCTACATGTACTATGTGCACTTAATAAATGTTGAATTTACAGTAAGCACAGTCTTTCCAATAATGCATCCACATTTCCGACGTTTTGAAATTTTACAGATCACATCGTTTTTATTGTATTCTTATTGTATTCTATTCTAATTTTATCCCCCTAAATTCTGCTGTTCTGGACAAACCACTGCTGTGGGCACAACGCTAGAATATAATTATCCTCGACACTCACAGCAAAGAGCAGTCAGCCTATCACTAATATTGAGTAATAAATAACCTTCAAAGCTTCCACTCCAACTTTCATCAGACAAGTTTCTCCAAATTTCTATCGGCAAGGAGTTCTGTTCAGGATCAGGCACAAGGTCAAAATAAGACTGGTTTACCCCCCAAACAACAATGATCCTACAATCAATTCACTCAGGCAGAAGAAATATAGCTTGTTCCAAGAAAGACAGACAAAAGGAAAAGTGAAAAAAATTATTACCTGCAATTTGGTGGTGGATCCAACATAATTGCTGTTAATTCTTTTTGAATCCTGAAAGTGAAAGACAGGCAAGAATAGGGGAAAAAATAGGATAATGTGTGAGAGATTAAGTATTTGGGGAATGAGTTTGGGAGGTGAGAGGTAAAAAGGGGGAAATGTTAAGACATAACGGGAAAGGAACAGCCCAAAAACATTCTGTCTCTTCGCACCCCCCCCCCCAAATAAAAACCCTTGTGCACGCAGGCAGGCAGCCTAGTGCACAACGCATAGGGACTGCACTGAGACTGAGAGTGGGGGAAAAAAACATGGCCGATGCCTTTACTGCAGCGGCCTACGTGGCTTATTTTGGGGAGCCCGTTTCTCGAGAACGGAACCGAATTCCGCCGAAATGGTCCCACCAGGCGAAAGAGCGGGCCGAGCCCTCTCGGATAGGGTGGGTCTGGGGCCCCAAAACGGGACCACCTCGGCGGGGTAACGGTTTTGAGCTTATATGCAAATGAGGCTGAGCCGCCCCCGTAACGAGAGCCGTCGTGCGGACTTCACAATGTTGTTTTTTTCTTTCTCTCTCTCTCTCTTCTCTCTTCTCTCTGGCGTGTCACTGCCGCGGCCATTGAACGATTAGACATCGATCGCAAAGCAGAACATCGGCCATGGTTGAATTGAAGAAGAAAACACATAAAATAAGTGCTTGTACAAAAGAAGAAGAAGAAGAAGAAGGGTAACAAATTCCCGGAATTCTCAAGAGATGGTTCTCCGAGATTGTGCGGGGTGAGACTGTGAGGGGGGCTCTGTACCTTCTGGCACTGTTGGTGTACATTTTATTGGTCCACTTTCCCGTGGTGGTCGGCTTGTTGTTGGGCTGGTCGCGATCCTGGGAAAGGGCCGTGGTGGTGGTGGTGTTGTTGGTGGTGGTGGACGAGGTGGTGGTGGTGGTGGTGCTGCTACTGCTGTTGTTGGTGGTGGCCTGCTCGCGATCTCCTCGATCCCTGTCCCGGTCCCGATCGCCGGCTCGTTCGGCCACCGTGACGGCCACGGCTGCCGCCGCCGCCGCCACAGCCACCGACGACGACGACGATGACGATGAGTTGCCACTCCGACGACCCGCTCCTCCGGCGGCGACGACAACCCCGCCGCCGCCACCACCGCTAGCCACCCCCGGCTGTTGCTGGAGTTCCCGATGATGCTCCACACCGTTCATCTTGTCACCAGTCGAAGTTTGTAGAAGTAGAAGGACATCCAACCAATAAAAAAATGGGGGAGAAATGGGCGAAGGAGGACCCCGCTACCAAAGAAAAAACACCCAAAATTGTTTGTGTGACCAGAGACCTGTAAAAACAAACCAGAGATGATCCGTATTAGAAAAAAACAACTTGAAGAGCTAATAATTTGCCCACACTATACTATCCCACAATTCGGACGTTTTACTCCCTAAAAAGCCTAGATTGAAAAAAAATATATCCAGATTTGCACAGTTTATGGGAGGAAAAAGGGAGTCCTGTTCCCGATTTTAAGAATGTATATTGTCTCCCTTTTGGACGCAATCGGCACGGATCGTTTGATCATCCGAATTTGCCCGTCGAACGCAGACCACGACGAGATCTGGACAGAAGATTTTTGTCTTTTCGTCGAAATTCCACACACAAAGTCACCCCTTCCAAGTTCCAGTCGACAGACTACTGACCGCCGGAGTATTTAATATAATTATAAATCCCAGAAGACGCCGGGAAGAACAAGGTATAAATCCACTGGTCCTCAGATCCTTCCGAAAAAAATCAAGGAGGAATGTTTTTCAGGGCGATGGTGAAGAGATTTTCCTCTCCGATCCGACGACAAAGCCAGCCGCACTGCCAGTCCAACCGCCAAGTTGCGTATGTGTCCGTGTGTTATTTTTTTTCGAGGGGGGTTGAAAGCTGAGCCCTTTAAATAATGGGGCTGTCCTTTACAATCGCAGTGTGTGTGCCAGTGAATGGAACAGCAGCTACTATACTACGGACCCCGGCACACGGGAATGAAGCATGAACTTCCCCCCACGAACAAAGCTCCCCTCCAAAGGTCCCCGACTTCGGCACCCGAGGGGCAGGGAAAGTCGAACGAGTCCCGTACCTGGTTGAGGAGACGATCCGATCTGTCCTCTCGGAGACGATCCAAAAAAATGCGGCGGTGAATATTCCAATAAGACAGACAGAGAGAGAGAGAGAGAGGGAGAGAGGGAGAGAGACAGATCAGACAGCCTCTGATTCGGATCCGACTGCACATGTACGGTCGGTGGTGAAAACCTCTTTCGCATCCGGCACGAGCTGCGCGGCGCTATATCACTGACTTGCGTTCGGGCCACGAGCAGGCTGGTGCGGTCGTCGCGCCTACACCCTCCGGTGGCTGTTTATACACGCACCCGCACTGACAATAGCGCGCCTTTCACGCATCACTTGCGCTTCACGTACGTACAACTGATTTGCAGTTGCGACGGTGTGCATTGCAGCGCGGAATATAGAAACAAAAAATGACACAAAAATCGTCACGGTACCGTTGACTTTAGAGTGAAAAAAAAACCTTTTGACATCAGGCACACTCAGTCCATTGTTGTCAACCATCACCATTGTCTGCTGCCCAAAATCGCCAGTTCGGCACATTTTTATTTTTTTGAATTGTTATAAATGAACTGTCTGCAAAAGGTCTACGTGATCCAGTCGCCAGACAAGGGGTCATTGTGCAAGCCCAAATAGTTTCCGAACTCGCCAAACCATTCCTGCTTCAATAACGCCCCCGCCCCTAATCTCAATAGCCATTGTGGACCAGGTTGAATCTGAAAGTCCCCAGGAAATAGTTAAAAATTTCGTTCGTTGGGGAGGTATGTAAAGAAAATAATACATTCATATCAGCGTTACAATCGTGTTTGTCAACATCGAGACTCACGGACGTCACTTGTAGCCCTTGGTATTTATTAATATTTACCGTGCGGAATTTCGGGTCCTGACATGTAATGTGCTGTCACAAGACATCGGGCTGGATGCATCACATCGGCCCGTAGCCCAGACGGCATCGGGAAGCTATATTTCCCGCACGGTACCCCCCCCCCTCCGCCACCCCTCAGGACAGTTTATCAAAATGTTCAATGCGAGAACGACAGGCTGATATCAGTCCTCTTCAAAAGAATAGAATGACAAAAGATGATTAGTTGCATTGCTGATGGGGAAGCAAATTGACACCAACTACGCGCTACTAGTACTACTAACTCAAGTTCAAGCCATTGTGTCTCTGAACGAATCGGGTTTGTAAGGCCGCCGAAAATTGACTTTGGTATACGGACAACAAGGGGATACAGTCTCTATCAACCTTGTTTTCGTATTCGTTTAACCTGCACGATTGCATTGGAACTTTGGTCTTGCTGTTGAGTATCAATCACCCGTCCGGGTATTGACCGAGGGGGACCCCATCAAATGTCGACCTTTGACCTCCTCGTTTCTGCACGAACGCCATTACCGGCGCCCGATCCTGGCATTTCATGTGTCGAAGTGTGATGTATTGCCAAATATTCACTGTCAATAAATTAACTGCATTTGTCTCGATATCCCCCTGTCTAATCGATCAATTACACTGTTGACAGTCTGTTGACTACGTGGTGAATCTTTTTAAGCCTAAGGGTTATTGAAGATTATACAGATTCAATGTTTCCCAATGGCACTAATCGATGATCTGCATGTATATAGGGCCAATGGTGTTTACAAAACGGCTGTCAGCATCGCTAAACAAAAACGCAATATTTATAGTATGCTATAGATGCCGTCAATTTCATCTAAAAGCGGATTCATTAGTAAAGAAACCATTTGTGTGTAATAAACCACGGTTTGTGTGAAATTGAATACCTGTCTCTAGGTCTTGTACTGACACATTCCATCGGGAATTTGGTGGCTTGACTTGAGTGTAATTCATTGAGGTTTGCCTTGCACGACGTGATCTAAACTGAGTGCTTAGTGCTTTGCCCGATGCCTATATAAATAATGACAACAATTTCAGGCAGCTCGGCCTGCTTGGGCGGGATTCGAACCCGTGACTCATGATGCTTTCTAGTGCAGACTTCTGAATCCCGCCCGAGCTGCCTGACTTAATTATTTCATCAGGCATTGGGAAAAGCACTGAGCACTCGGTGTTGATCACGTCGTGCATGGCAAACCTCAATGAAATATACATTCTCCTCGACGCAAGCATCATTATTATAATCTATGTTGACTTGGGTGTGTTGGGTGGTTGGTTAGGACGAATACACTTCCCTTCATATTCTGACAAAGGAGGAAGGTGTTCTGACGAGGTAAACGACAGCAATGATGATGTCTTATAGCACACCTAGGCTATACACATATCGCACTGGCAGTGAAAGCGCCGTGGATTTACGTTGACCTCGGATAATGTTATACTTCCGGTTTGGCTTCAAGCCAACCACGGGGAGGCCACGCGTATGCTCACAGTAACTCGGTCGGTTGTCTACGTCATAATTAATTTGTGAGGAGCTTCCGGAAGGGAATGAGGTCACACTTACGAGAGGTGGCCCAATAATAAGCGCCGCGTGTGATGTTTATACACTGATTACAATGTACGTGATTTTTGTCCAACGGAAGTATTTAACCTTGCCTTCACTTTGCCGATATTTCCTTCCGTTATCGCATAGGCAATATATAACATAAAGATGGGTGGGTCTTCTCTTTCTGTCCTTGAGAAAGGTCCTGGTAGGATCTCTGATACATAATATTCTCCTTTTTTGGTATTTATTCATCAATTTATCTCCCATCTTAAATTTCCATGATATAGACTGTATGACCTTTCTCACCTTGAATGTACTTCTTGTTTGTTTTCCTTGACCGAATAAATAATAATAATAATAATAATGATCGAAACGTAAAGTTGTCGATCTTTTGGCCGTTAATTTTATATAACTATATATATATAAATATATTCTGGTCATTTCAGTATAATAATAGGCCTACGTGAGCAGTTTTCGATAATGTAGGGATCAATTTGAAATGAAACCAACATTAAGTAACGCACGAATTTTGCGAACTGCATAATAGGCCTACCGACAAAAATGACCAGCAATTGCACAAGTCATATTAGACAACGACTATAAAGGCAGGAGTTCCCCCAAGGACCTCTAAGAAAGGTCTGAGACATGGCATGGGAAAGAAAAGCAAAAGTCCAGCATGTATGCATGAGTTCCCAGAACAGTATTGTTCACTTTCACATTTCCAAGCTTTGTGAAAGCTTTTTTTCTTCAAAACATTACATGTGATTAGGCCTGCAGTAATTAGGTCTATAGTCCCAACGGGAGAACAATATAATAGCGCCTAAAGCCATTGACTTTGGCCATTGAAAAATGATTGCGTTAAACCTCGTCACCTTTATTCAGAGGCAGCTATGGGCTGAAAGTGTGGACTCTAAAACTACCAACGTATATAATACACAGTGGTGGTGTTTTTATGTATGGGAGCATTCTTCTAAATAAATGGGTACTTTTACTTTCTTTTAAAAATTGCAACTTTTCAGCGACTTGTCCTTGGTGCATGTTCAGAGCCAGGTCTTGGTGCTTAAGCGGTTTTCTTTTGGGGAAGTGGGCCGGGGATGGGGGCTGTGGTATAGGGGGACTCGCATCCCGGAATTGGTTTTTTTTTTCTCCCACACTCCCGTGGCCGTACGTGTGGTCCCTCTGCCGCCGGCATCACGATCAAGTAGCCTACATCCTTCCTCCATCAAGTTCAGCTTCAATCCCGTGCCCTATTATTAGCTCACCGTTAGCGAATGACATCACTATCCCGCGTATGATATTATCGAAGGATTAATTGAAATGAAATTGATGATGATGCACACTGCTTAACGAGGTTGCATGACCCAAGATGGACCTTTGATAATGCATGGATACAGTAGATGCTGCTAATGGAATGGAAACATGAAGCCGAAGGGGTCCTCAACAAGAAGGCCTGACGTTTTGATCCGACCAGACAGGAAAGCTCGTCAGGCACTAACGTTTTGATATTGGAGTAGGCCTAGGGCTATACAAAAATGTTGGAAACTGCTTATATTATACTGACTAAAATGACCAAAGAGCGAAAATCAAAATTTGGGAAACCCTGACGTTCCGAATCGTAGCAGGACCTTAATTCTCAAAGAAAGTTATTCTGCATAGTTAACTTTAAGATAGGTCCTGTTATATCGAAACGTCAGGCCCTCCCAAATTCTGGTATGTTTTGAAATTTGCCTACTAATTCTATGCTCATTGTTAATGTTGTCAACAAGTAGGTTGTATTTTGTAATTTGGAAACAGACTTTGGAAACTGGTACATTGTGAGTGGTTGTGCTTCTTGCTGTAAAGGGTAATGCAACCCACAGAAAAAAAGTTGGCTTATCTGATTGGGTGTTAAAAAACAACCTTCAATTACCTATGTTCTACTCACCTATACGAGTTTCACGGAGAGGGAAAAATCGTGGAATTCAATGGTCGAATTTTCGTTCCGCAACCCGCCATCTTTTAGAAGTGGCCGCCAATAATTGCGGTATATTGTAACTTGATTTTGCTTATCGTGGGGAGTGGGAGATGGTGTTGGTGTTGGGCCTTACGGTTACGTGCAAACTTGTTTTGAAAGATTTTTTGGACCATTTGGGGTAATACTAGAAACGTAGACCGTTCAAACACAACTGGATAGACCCTTTTCAATTTAAACCGAAGACAGACCACTTTTAGTACGGTGTCTGAACGGCCCCCAAACCCCACACCAGCGCCTCAGCTCAGCGTTTGGGTGCTCCATGGGTGGGGGAGCTTTGCCGGACCCGGCTATACACATGCACAACAAGCGCTTTACAGAAGAAGAAAAAAGACGAGAAGAAAGAAGATAAATGTTTATACCCACCGATGACATAATCTACCGCCTCGCATAATGCCGACCGACCGGTCGTTATCGACCACTCGGGTCAATTATACGGTATCGATCTCACACCGCCACCAAGCCCCCCCCCCTTTCACCACCCCGCCCAAAATGTCCCAGCGAAGTTTCAGCGGGAGGAATGCGAACTGACTAAACAGCCGCTCGCGATGGCGATCGTGTTTTGCTTGCGACAGGTTTTTTTCTGCGTGACCACGCTGAATGGCTATGTCTGAAAACTAATTATACTGGGGCGCACGGGTACGGTTTGGCGAGGAATCTAAACTTCATCAGTACTAGGCCTAAAGCCAAAGGGCACGGCGGACAGTACTCGGATTTAAAGCCACTGTCGTATCCTGTGCTAAATGTCCCCCTCTTATTCTGAATGGATCTTTTTAATAATGAATGACGGTGTGTAATGTGTATGGACATTTACAGACAGGATCAAATCAATTAGCCTATATTTATTTTATCTTATTTTAGTTTCGGAATTTAAAAAGGAATGTTAATTTGAAATTTAATTGATGATCACACTGTTACACATACATGTACTGTAACTTAAGCCATGCTCATCTGAAACATCTATGAAATTAACGAATGAAAAAAGCTTTACTTTAGTGTGTCTGTGTCATAATTAGTGTAGCCCCTAATTGATATTTATAACAACATAAAATAAAATAAATAGGGGACCTAACTTTTTTGCAATAATTATGCTAAGTCTTCGAATTCATCGCAAAAGGCTAGACGGGTTAAGCCTATTTTATGAAAAATAGATGATTAGGGGCCTATAAAAATCTATTCATGCAATTTTCTTTTGCATGATCGACTTAATGGAATATATTTTCCGAGAAGGAGTTAAATTCCCGTTTAGCAGATTTTTTTACAAGGGGCGGGACACGCAATCAACTATAAAGGAGACATGCTCCAAGACCAAACTGCACGGCTTTATCCCACTAACTCGAAATGATTTCATCTTCGATTTTAAAATTAAAAGTTATTTATTCCACCCTCCTCATACTTCGTTAGTTGGTACAATGTGCACAAACATTCATATGGACGAAAACCGTAAAACATTATACTTTGCATGACCTTAGACAGTTATTAGGTACACGGTAGGCCTACGTTAATTGACACTTCTATCATCTTATTCTGTCATAAAATTTAGTGGGCCCGACGGTTCGATTCTAGCAGGACCTTTCTCAAAGGCAGAGTCTCCGCCTTTGAGAAAGGTCCTGCTAGGATCGAAACGTCGGGCCCACTAAATTTTATGATTTGCCCTTGGTAATTTTAGTCAGTAAGCAGTTTGCAACATTTTTGTATATCACTTTAAATCAATTCTTTGTACATTTTAACGCCACCTAACCCTAACCCTAAATCACCGTTCTTTGTCACTGCTTTATTCCACTAAATCAAATTTAATCTTAATCTTAATCAAAATTAATCTTATTTAGCCGTGCCCATATTAATACAAACCACATGAATTAAGAACTTGACATATCAATCACTTTATCATAGGCCGATTATTTTTTTCCAGACCCGCGGGACGTATGAGATTACAATAATTATTATCCAAACCTCGAAATAATTGTTTCAATTTTTTTTTATAAAACAGTCGACTTATGTTTCTACTAACCGCCGTAACGAAATGTGTACATTTACTTTTCAGTTCAAGCCCGCATGGTCTTTGTCGAAGCTAGATTGGAATACCGCGCATGTATGTCTCAATAATATTATGCAATACAATGCTTGACTTTTGCCGTATTTATCTCGGACAAATTTGGGAGAGTCGTCAAACTGACAATAATGGGGACTCTAAACATGGTGATTGAAGAGCGCCCCCACCCGGCGGCTCGTCCCACCCAAAATAATAACCCATGTCATTATTTTTACTTGCGGTCTGGCCATGCCACCAGACACATTTTCTGAGCTCGCTGTGCTGTTTACTTATCGATCCGTTTCCGTCCGTGCCTGGCGAAGGAAGTCGTGCACAGCGTGGAGCTGCGGACCTCTACAAAGAAATCCGAGGAGGATAATGTATAGTACATTTTCGGCTCGTGTTTTGCTGATGATTGAATCAATATTCTATGTGCAAGATTAATTAATAACCCGTTGCTTGATTAAGTTGATGACGGCTTTCTGGTATTATGGTAACCACGGACAACTCTATCATTATCATGATCATGCATGGACGCGTACAGTATATCCGTCCATGCAGGGTGGCCTCTGTTGATGTATTGACTATTTTTATTTTATTGTAGTATTGTTATTTGTATTGAATCATGTGGCAGGCGCTAGAGACGTAGAGTACACCCGTAAATAGGGACCAGATCCTCGGTGGCCTCTGAGTCTGATGATACATGTACTTTAGTTTGATAAAATGATAGTGACTGATCAGGGACTGATATTGATAATCAGTTATCCGAGGGGGCTGAGGGTCTCGGCCCTGTTTTATTGTGTACGTGTATACCGATAGTGGCTAGACATACTGCACACACAGCAATACAACTTACAACTTAAACTTCAGGTCTGGGTCTGAGTATAGAGGTCTGAGCTAGTGCATGGAGGAATCTCTCCTTATTCCTCCATGGCTAGTCCAAGCATGGAGGAACTTATTCCTCCATGGTCCAAGTAACTTAATTGGACCCGACAAGTCACCCTTTTTTATCCAAATTTGGTACTTGAAGGGTCGGGTGACCATCCAAATTCCAAAATTTGATGAAAAAGTGTGACTTGTCACCTGACCCTCCAAATTCCATATTTTGATAAAAAAGGGTGACTTGTTCCATATTACGATTAAAAAAGGGTTACAAGTTACTCGGACTACATGTAGGTCTCATCAGGGCTTCTCATTATTTTTAGTTTAACTAGTCCGAGTAACTTGGACCCGACAAGTCACCCTTTTTTTTATCAAATTTTGAAATTTGGAGTTTTGGGTGACTGTCGGGTCCAAGTCAATCAGTGTCATAATATGGATTATCTGTACAAACTGCCAAAAAAAATTCGACCGAAAAACTACCAGACACAAACCCCCAGATTTACCGCCGAAAACACCCGTATCACCGTCCTACGTGCCCATTTTTGGATTCAGTGAGAATCAAGGATTCTAATGCTGGTCATTTGCTTTACTCACGTTTTGGAAAAAAAGGAAAAATACCCTCAGTTGATCGAGAAGGTGTTTCACCCGTGCGACAGCCAAAACAAGGCGGCCATCTTCTTTTCTTAAAATAGCATTCTGACAGTTCCGTGTGCGCAGTGGGTCTGCAACCGTTGAGCCTACGACTGTTTCATGAACGGCGCAAAGCATGCAACAATACGCGGTGTGTGTGGTGCATAGCAGTAACTTCAAATGTTTCTCGAATAATTCAAGTCTTCAAGTTTTGGATTATTTGTTTTCAGGATTTAGAATGAAAGCACATGGTGATTTGTGAACCTTTCATCTTATTTGAAACCCCTAAAAAAAACTTTCATTCTAAAACCTGAAAACAAATAATCCAAAACATGTAGGCTTTAAACTTTACTCGGACTATAGTTTAACCATACCAACTAATATTACTAAAATGAATTAAAATTAGTGGAAAGATATAAGGTTAATGCCTACACCGTAAAATGGTGGAAAAAATCCTAAACCCACATCAGACCACATTGTACTTGACTTTGTACACAATGTAGTTTAGTATTAATGTCTCAGACAATATTCATTGTCTGATACAATTACAGTACTTGAAATTGGACGTACACTTTTCCCCCAAATCATGATTTTGTGACGTGTAATGTGTGGTGTGTATAAAGGAAAAGTTAAGTACATTTTTTGTATGCAGCTGCATATATGGTATACAGACCGTCGTCTGATGTACATGTACACTTTCCCATAAGGCCCGAGTTGGTTATGGACAGAGTTAGTGAAGATGGTGCTGCCCCGACACAAAGAAAAAGTTAAATTCTTTTTGTAATTATCGATCCTAGCAGGACCTTAGTCCGAGTAAGTTGGACCCGACAAGTCACCCTTTTTTATCAAATTTTGAGGGACGGGTGACTGTAGGGTCCAAGGATCGTGGCTATGCATTGTGGTAATGTCATCCTTTGAAAAATACCCCCGACTGAAATACCCAGATTTACCCCAAAAAACACCCGTGAAACTGTCCATCACGCCCATTGAGGATTCAGTGAGAATTACAGATGCCAATACTGGTCATTTTGTTTTACTCATGTTTGGGAAACGGGAGAAAATTCCCCTCAGTTGACTGAGAACGGATCGACGAGCCGAGAGTTGAGTGGGCATCCTGGATTTGAAAACTGCATGACGTCACGATGTGCAGGCAGGTCCGGGTGCGGAGTGGTCTGCGGAAGTGTGTGAGCGCGCTTGCACCACGGAGGTATATAAGGTTTTTTATATACGTCCGTGGCTTGCACGCGTTGAGCCCTACGACGGTTTCCTGAACGGCAGTGAAAAGCAACGCCCGGCACATCGCACCGCGTGCGCACACACTTCCGCAGACCACTCCGCACCCGGACCTGCCTGCACATCGTGACATCATGCAGTTTTTAGATCCAAGATGGCCACCCCAACTCGGCTCGGCCACCTATTCTCGGTCAACTGAGGGGAAATTTCTCCCTTTTCCCAAACGTGAGTAAAATAAAATGACCAGTATTGGAATCAGTAATTTTCACTGAATCCTCAATGGGCGCAATGGACGGTTTCACTGGTGTTTTGAGGGGTAAATCTGGGGATTTCGGTCGGGGGTATTTTTCAAAGATGACATTACCACAATGCATAGCTATGATCCTTGGACCCTACAGTCACCCGTCCCTCAAAATTTCAAAATTTAAAGAAAAAAAGGTTGACTTGTCGGGTCCAAGTTACTCGGACTAGCAGGACCTAAGATTCTCAAAGGCAAAAAGATACTATTCCTTTTTATGTACATTTTCCCATAGGGACTGAGTTGGTTGCGGACCGAGTTGGTTATAATACAGGCCAAGATTCTGCATTGACTGACACTCCCTAGCAGTAGGCCCACCAATTATGAACAATTGAAGTTCCATCCTCATGTCATCATCAACGTGTACCTATTTCTTACCCTTGAGGCGAGAGGGGATTGCATTTTTTGCAGCTACCCCATCCCATCCCCTAGCACTGTCTTAGGCAGTGTTTCCAGTGGTCTTAAAAGATTTAACTTTTTCAATTTGGAAAATTTTACTGACATTCGCACGTGAACTTTTTGAGTCTGGATATTTAACCAAGACGGTGATTAAAGTACATTGTAACTGAGCTGGCAATTTTTAATAATGGACATGATTTTTTCTTCATTTTTCCAATTTGTAGTTTAGGCCTACTGGGGTATGTGAATATTTTCCTTCATGTCTGGTGTCAATACAAGTAAAACTTGCCATTATGATAATCTTGGATTCTGTTGATTGATGCATTGTTGATGTGAGAAATTGTTTGGTATTCTGAACGATGGTTGTCTTTTTTTGCTACCAGTAGTTTGGAGAGCCACTTGTTTGTGACTTGGTACGCATTTTGGCAATCCTACAGGGGTGCTGTTAGTTTTGTCTTTTGAGGATTACTAAATTATTACCATATTATTACTAAACTTGCTTCAATGTTCTGTGATTTGTTTATGTTCTATGTTCCTCCTTGTGAAATAATAAATGAAATGAGATAACACAACATTGCCACTGAGGCACCGAAAGTGAAATACTGAGGCCATTGGAATAAATCAGCGGGAAGAAATGAGATGCATTAATTTAGGAGGAAATGAAGGTTTATATTTTCTGGGTGCCAGTTGGGGTCAGAAGTGTCAGTTGGTTACTGTGTTGTGCTGCTAGAACTTTAGCCAGTATATACCAGTATCCACTGTGCTATTGCACCGTGCATATGGAAATTCCCCTATCAATGATGGCCATATGCACACAAATACATGTGTATGTGCACTTACTTCCTTATACCCCTGTAGTCAGTCTACATCCGTTGTATGTTCTATTTTTCAGTGCGTGGCCCATGGCTTAATTCACTGTACTGCAGAATCAGACGGTGATCCTTATTGGACACAGTCAAAAACACAGGTTTCATTTTTGTTTGCAGTATGCCATAAATGTTGGATCTAGTGAAAAAACAACTCATTGAAACCGACTTTTGTGGGTTTGATACATGTTTCCTGGCTGCAGATATTTTTAATCATTTACTATTTCTATTACTATTAAATGAATACAATTGAATAGCACTAGCAGTCAAAGTAAAATCACATAATGTAGGCCCTAAAGACTAGTTTCATGTACAGTACTTACAGATGTAAAGAATAATCAGGTCTTTGGGAAGGCCACCATCTAAGGGCTAGATTGCTCAGATGGTAAGAACGCTGGGGTGCAAAACCAGAGGTCTCGGGTTCAAGACCCTGTCCAGTCAAAGTTTTCTTTGCCATTTTTTAAGATTGTTCCTAGTCAGTTTCCAGTGACCTGTGAGTTTTTTTCTTTTTATCTGTTTTACTTAAAGATGTGACGACTGCTGCAACAGAGAAACAGCAGCAACAGTACAAGCAACATTGTCATCACCACCGCTGACGAGCATCATGGGTCAAGGCGGACAGGGTGATGGTGGGTCAGGGGTCGGTGGTCAGCGACAAGGTCACTTCACCTGGGAGGAAGTACAGCAGCACTCCGGCCGGACGGACAAGTGGGTGGTGGTGGACGGAGGGGTGTACGACGTTACCCGCTGGGTGGACAGACACCCAGGGGGCTACAAGGTGCTGTCTCACTACGCAGGGGAAGATGCCACGGTAAGAAGCGTTCGGTCTTAACCTTTTCTTTCCCTTCACTTTGGCCAGCTGAGCCACCACATTTAAATTCTAAATGGGCTGCAAATTTCCACGTGGCCTGCATTTTGCAGGGGGTTGCCCATCATTTCAGTTTTGGAGAGATGGCAAACATTCTTGCACACCATTATAAACACAGGCTGAATATCACACGGAACTGATTGATTTTTTGGCTGAAGTGCTCGTCACTCCTCAGAGGGCTTTTGATCTGGATTGAGAAGGGGAAGACGATGCTTTGAAGTTTGAACCATGTACATGTAAGACTTTTCTCAATTGTGCTGTCTGGGAAAACGTGCTCAGCAATACTTAAAAACCTCTCTCTTTCCTCCATTCATGGGCGTGTGTGGCTTGAGAAGACGCAGTTAAAAAAGGCTGATCAATTTCAATTCACTTCCATCAGAGATCCTGAAGCGCTTTATTAGGGTTTTTCCCGCGGGGGATAGATGGTTCTTGTTGCTAAGATCCCAGAAAGCCTTCATTTATGAGCCTACAAATGAATCACTATTCTGTTTGTTTTTCAAGGTTATTTTTTAATGCCGAACAGACTAGACTTTGTAGCCTTCCGTTGTTTTCCCCTGTATGGCTACAGGATGCCTTTGTTGCCTTTCATCCGGACAAAGCCAAAGTCAGGAAATACCTGAAGCCCCTTCGCATTGGGTCTCTCTCAGAGGATGATTTAACAGCCAAGGTCAGTGGTGTAGGTCTCTCTCTCCCTCTCCCCCTCTCTCTCTCTCTCTCTCCCCCCACTCTCTCTCTCTCTGCCTCCCCCTCTCTCTCCCCCCACTCTCTCTTTCCCTCTCTGTCTCCCTCTCTCTCTATCCCTCTCTCTCTCCCCCTCTCTATCTCTCTCTATCCCTCTCTCTCTCTCTCCCACTCTCTCTCTCCCTCTCTCTCTCCCACTCTCTCTCTCTCCCTCTCTCTCTCCCTCTCTCTCTCTCTCCCTCTCTCTCTCCCTCTCTCTCTCTCTCTCTCCCACTCTCTCTCTCTCCCTCTCTCTCCCTCCCTCTCTCCCTCTTTCTCTCTCTCTCTCTCCCTTCTCTCCCCATCTCTCCCTCTCTCTCCCTCTGTCTCTCCCTCTCTGTCTTCTCTCTTCCAACTGGGAGTGGGGCTTATGTAGTGTAGAGAGGGATCCTGGTGAGGGGGATGAGCTCAGTGAAGGGTGAAGGCGGGAACTCTAAAGGCGGGAACAGGGGGTGCTGCACTGGATCCTAGTTGTGGGTATACTGTGTGTGTGCTCACTCAGGCATGTCATTTGTAGTGGACTGCTGAAGAAGTAACCCATCTCTCTTTACATCTCGTCCAGTCTGCCATTGTGAGGGATGTTCGTGACCTTCGGGCCAGGGCCCAGGAGATGGGGCTCTTTGAGCCCCGCCTGGGCTTCTTTGCCGCACATCTGGCCCACATCCTCCTGCTGGAAGTGCTGGCCTGGCTGGTACTCCGCCACTGGGGCACCGGCTGGCCGCCTTTACTCCTCACCGCTGTTCTGCTCACCACCTCGCAGGTAATAACGCATTGCGTCTGATCCATCATACATCAGACCGGGAGTTGTTGTGGTCACAGACTTATGATTGATCCAGTTGTTTTTCTGCTTGCTTCAATGGTATGAACATGCATGCGCTGCATCACCCCTGTGTAGTGTGTAAGATCTCCACAGAATATTGACCCAAAAATCACCTCCGCCAAAACGTCACCCTGGTCGTTAACAGCTGCCACTGCTGGAGCCAATCGCACACACACACACTGACCCTGTGTCTGCTCACATGGGGTAAATGCATCTGGTGCAGTTGGAGAGGGTCATCACACACCAACCACTTGTCCAACCTCATTGTACATCAGGTGACTGAATACGATTGACAGACACTACAATGCCCAGTGACATACATGTAACCTGACTGCCAAATGAGACGTGGCACTAGTAAACGGCATCTCCTGTAAGCCTTTGTCTTGGCTCTGCTGTGCATTGTCATAGGCTCAAGCCGGATGGTTACAGCACGACTTGGGACATCTCTCTGTCTTTAGGAAGTCTCGGTGGAACCACTGGCTCCATTACTTTGTCATCGGAGGACTAAAGGTAATTTGAAAAACTCTAGACATACACTCACTCTATTATAAATGATGAGTAGCAAAAGTAGCATTAGCCCCTTCTCAATCACACAGGAAATTAGTTAGACTGGCAAAAGTGCTTGGCTGATTGTACCGTACATAATGCCATAAGCCAAGATTCTCAGTACAAAATTGGACATTCAGTCCCATCTGTGGATGTAAAGATAGGATAGACCATTCAGTTGCACCCATTCACAGCTCTATGGATACGAAAATGTTTTGATGAGATGATGGCTGATTGCTTAAAACTGGCACCCCCAGGCCAGAAAAGATAGTTGACAGCTCAGGAGGCCTCACTGATGTGTTGGATAGCTCAGATGGTAGAGCATTGGTACTTAATAAAACAGAGGGCTTGGTTTGATTTCCTATCTAGCCAAAATATTGTATGGGGACACGGGAGTTGTTGGGCCTCGGAAAGTTTTTAACTTCTGACAGCCTCTCCTCGTTCTGTGCGTTATTTGGTGAAACCAGCATATAAATAACCCCTACTGGAGAGTTTATTTTCCTCCTGTCTCTCTGTTGTTTCACTTGACCAATCAAGCATCAATGAACTGGGCCTCATTTATCTGCTCATTTATCGTGGACCTGCGTCTCTTCAAATACTCAGAGGAGGCTCATACCGACCTACTGCCCCCTCTCTACATTTCACCATCTCCTCTCGGGGGCATCTCTATCTTGTGCTCCGCGTGGCGCTTCAGTAATATCAATTGCTCTCATCAGTTGATGACAAATTCCCAGTTTGTCTTTCACTTGTTGATCCGAAGTGAATAGGCCATTCAGTGGCCTGCTGTACAAGCATTCAACCTTGGCCAGTATCTGAAACCACTGCCAGCATGCATATATCTGTGTTATCCCAATGGGAAGAAGTTGAATGTTGTCAATGATTTCTCTCTTCTAAAAGGCAGCCTCTGCTCACTGGTGGAACTATCGACACTTCCAGCACCACGCCAAGCCCAACGTGGTCAGGAAGGACCCAGACATCACCATCCCATATCTCTTTCTGTTTGGGGATAAGATGCCGCTGCGATAGGCTGCCAAACGTCGGGGCTTCATGCCCTACAACTACCAGCACAGATACTTCTTTCTTAGTAAGCCGGCTGAAAAACGTCACCCAGGAACCTGGGTGGATGTGGTTAATCCTTTGATGTCCTTGGTCAAACATTCAATCGCCCTTGCTCATTGCCTTGGTGCGACTGGCCATTGCATTGATGTTCTTAACTGGTTCCCCGTTATTACCCCAGTGCCTGTAGTCATTGCTTCATTGGTGCCCCTGGTCCTTGCTGTCTGGCTGTCCTGCGTATTATTTGAACCCAGGCCAGTGGTTTCACGTCTCACTCTACTACCTGAGCCATCCAGGCCTTAGGTGGCTGACTTTTACCTGACAGTCAACTATCTGTCCGAGTTTTCCTAAGATTTCCTCACACTATCTGATGGCTCTGTTTTCTGCTTCTATGCAGTTGCTCCACCGCTACTGTTGCCTGTGTATTTCCACATAGCCAACCTCCACTATGTGTTCACTAAGCGAATCTGGACCGTAAGTTCATTTGTAAAACCATGATACCTGGAGTCCCTAATTTATGACTTGTACAAAATCTTCTCTTTAACTATAGACTGCCATATATCTCCAGGGATCACACCCAATTTTCATTCAGGTGTATACAACAATCAGTTGTAAACCTTATTTTGGTTCAACAAATGAAGAAATTGTTGGAACTGTTTTGGAACTTAAATAATTTTGAAAAATGGCAAAGAAAACCTTGACTGGACCGGGACTTGAATCCAAGACTTCTGGTTTTGAATAATCTTTTTTGGTTTGTTTGAAACTTTGATTTTTTTTTTTAAATTTAGTGGGCCAGTTTTTATCTTAACAGGATCTGGCAGAACCATGAAGATTCGTGCATTTCAGTTTGTTTTAGTCAGTCAGCAATTTTACATTATTCTTATATGAGTTCATTAGAGGGCAAATCAATATTTTTCTGCGAGTACATAGTATGAATGATACAAACTGCATTTTTTTTTTTCATACTTTCAGGATCTTATCTGGACCATAATCTTCTTTGTTCGTTTCTTTGCGACCTATGGTCCCTTGCTGGGTGGTCTAGGTGCCACTGCTCTCTACATGTTTGTCAGGTAAGGTCTGGGATCCTGACTCCTTCATTCTATTGGAGATATCCACCAGTGTAACGAAAGACCCAATCTAAATACAGGACCTTATGCCCTTCTTAAATGTCCAGGTGCCAATCTCTGTGATAAGATTGTCAGTCTAGGCCTAGGGTCACCTCTTGCATTTTGTGGCAAGGCCACTTAATCTCAGACTGAAGCAGCATTATGGACGGTGCTTAGGCCAGTTGGAAGGGCACCAAGGCCAAAGGAAACATTTGGAACAGGTCTGAGGCCGGGGGGGGGGGGGGGGGGGGCTAAAATCAAATGTGACCCACTCTGCCAAAAATGTACTTTTGCTTTACACATGGATGGAAAGCCCATTTAATAAGATTCAATTGAGTCTCAAAATTTATTTTTTTGGAAAGGAGAAACAAGCCATTTAAAAAAAAACCAGGGATGAAACCATTGAGTAGAAACTTGTTGATATTCTTTCTTTTTGAATGAAATTCATCATTTTTGGCTATGGATATTGAAAATATAGGTATAGTAGATGTGTGAAACATTTAATTACGGTATTTATCTATTGAATTCTGGCTGTGAATGCTCATCATTTACTCCCCCCCCCACCTTCCCTTCCATCTCCCTCCCCTAAGGTTTCTGGAGAGCCACTGGTTTGTCTGGGTGACCCAGATGAACCACATTCCCATGGAGGTGGATGTGGACACGCGCAAGGACTGGCTGAGCCTGCAGGTCCAGGCAACCTGTAATGTGGACCCGTCCTTCTTCAACGACTGGTTCACTGGCCACCTCAACTTCCAGATTGAACACCAGTGAGTTTCCATTGAGGATGGGATGTTTAAATATTCAAATGCTTGAATGCTTATGCATCAAACAAGGGAAGGAAAACTGATATAGTCCCAAGTGGAAAGTTTCGGATGACACCATGTAACACTTCTCTTTCGGGCTCTGAAAAGAGCAGGTAACTCAACATTTTGGGTAGTGTGTACCGGTACTCTGCCCATCATCACGACAGACTCTGCGGACAGAGTACACATTACCCGAACAGGTGAGTTACCTGCTCTTTTCAGAGCCACACCCCTTCTCAAAAGAGAAGTGTATGATGTACATGGTGTCACCGCAAACTTTCCACTTACCATAGTACTTGCACCATGCAAACCTGATCTGATTTAGTTCTGATGGTATACACATGGCCTATATATGAGTAGTGATCAGAGGTAGATGTGAAAGCCTGCCTGTTTGATAAGTGTGGTTTTAACCCCAGACAACCCCATTACAAGTGCACTTGTGCACTAGGTTCTTGGTTCAACCAAAGCAATTTGGTTGCCATAGTAACTAAGCTTTTCACATTTTTTCTCTCATTTCCTAGCCTGTTCCCGACAATGCCACGCCACAATTATTACAAGATAACCCCACATGTCAAGGCACTATGCAAGCAGCACAGACTCAACTACCAGAGCAAGACACTACTTGGTGCATTCAAAGATATCGTCCAGTAAGTTTGTGAAGTGTTTCATTAAGGACAAGCATACACACTACTCCCAGGGGAATAGAACAAAGTTACTAGGGCACAGCAGGGCAATGACCATGGGCACCAAGCTAATGACCAGGTGCACTGAGGCAGTGACCAGGGGCACCAAGGTAATGACCAGGGGCACTGAGGCAGTGACCAGGGGCACCAAGGTAATGACCAGGGGCACTGAGGCAGTGACCAGGGGCACCAAGGTAATGACCAGGGGCACTGAGGCAATGACCTAGGAAACAAATGCAATGACCAGAGGCACCAATGCAATGACAAGGGGCACTGAGGCAGTGACCAGGGGCACCAAGCTAATGACCAGGTGCACTGAGGCAGTGACCAGGGGCACCAAGGTAATGACCAGGGGCACTGAGGCAGTGACCAGGGGCACCAAGGTAATGACCAGGGGCACTGAGGCAGTGACCAGGGGCACCAAGGTAATGATCAGGGACACTGAGGCAATGACCTAGGAAACAAATGCAATGACCAGAGGCACCAATGCAATGACAAGGGGCACTGAGGCAGTGACCAGGGGCACCAAGGCAGGGACCAGGGGCGCCAAGTTAAATATGACCAGGGGCACCAAGGCAATGATCAGGGGCACCAAGGCAATTACCAGGGGGCACTGAGGCAGTGACCAGGGGCACCAAGGTAATGATCAGGGACACTGAGGCAATGACCTAGGAAACAAATGCAATGACCAGAGGCACCGATGCAATGACAAGGGGCACTGAGGCAGTGACCAGGGGCACCAAGGCAGGGACCAGGGGCGCCAAGTAAAATATGACCAGGGGCACCAAGGCAATGATCAGGGGCACCAAGGCAATTACCAGGGGGCACTGAGACAATGATCAGGGGCACTGTGACAATTTCCTGGGACATTGAGGCAATGACCAGTATCAATGAGACAATGACTATGGAAACAAATGGCCAGGGGCACAAAGTATGGACTAATCACAGCACATTCACATTCAACATCCAGATTTCCTTTTGACAAGTGATAATGTATATTAATATATGTATAGTACCTTACTCTAATGCTTCTTTTTTTCCTATCTCATTAATTTTCCAGTTCCCTGAGACATTCCGGACAGTTATGGTATGATGCATACAACCATGTTTGAAGTGGATTTCCCAGCTTGTGAAACAGTACAGATGTCTGAATTTGTTTGTTATTGCAGTACTAGCTTCGGTAGAGTTTGATAAATTGCGCTTTCCTAATAACTTTGGCAGTTTCGGGAATGTCTGAATGTTAAAGATTGAAGAAATGTGTTCGGCTGTGGCTTCCAACATCATCTTTAGTCTGGTTCCAAATTGAATATGGCTGTCTGGAATTAACCTTCCAGTGTGTAGACTGGACTGTGGCTTTGTCCAGGGCAACATTATGCTGATGAGAAAATGGCTTTATGCTAATCGTAAATGGTAAAGTGCCTTGTAAAGTGTACACCACATATCTGAACTCTGATATGATATTCAGAATTAAAAGTTTCAATTATCAAGAAAACTTAATCATTGATTACTTTGAGTGCCTTTAAAAACTCCCTTTAAATTCCCATTATTTTGGGGGGAGAGGGAGACGGCTGATTTATCAAAGAGCAATTGAATTTCGACTGGACTGGGATTGATCAAATTTGTCAGCTCTTCATTTAATAATGGAAAAAAAATGTCATCATCTTTTGTCCAAGATTTGTGTAAATATCAGTGCATTTTAAGATGTCAGTCGTTGCAATTTAGAATTCTGCCACTTTTCATTGTCATTCCTTTATACTTTTTCAAAAAATTTATATTTTATAATCTTTTTGCATAATGCTCAGATATCTTTATTTGAAATTTATAGATGCACTAGACATACTTAGTAAGCATTGAATTTATATTGAAGCATGTGAAAATTATGCAAATGTCTTGGCAGGATAAACAGTAAGACATTGAAACATAATCCAATTTTTTTTTCTTCTAATTTGTGATCTATGCAAAATCAGTATTATTTAAGTCAGAATGAGTAATTATGGTGTGAAAGGTTCAATCTTTTCCCCTGCAGGTTTCTAAGGGAACTATTGTAGGAAAAAGGTCATGAAGATTAAGTAACACTTAATATTTCACCAATATAATCATTCCTGATTTAAGTTTGAAATATTAGTTTTGTAGTTTTTATTGTTTTGAAGTGCATTTTGGACATGTTTTTGTTTGCTGAGGTTTTGTTGCCAAATTTAATTAGGCCTATTCTTTCATAATTGGAAATAGCCATTTGATTCCTGCAGCTTTATTGTAAGGACAAATTGTTTATTGCATTTGAAAAAATATCAATAATTGGACATCTTGAACAATATGATAATTGTTATTTTAGGATAAATGAAATTTCTTTTATAAACTGAAAAGTATATGGTTTTGTTAAGTTGTTTTGTTTTTATAGAGAACATTTACATTCCTTCGCATTGTATAAATCATTTGCAGTATTTACTAGGCTTGGTAGTTTGGTGTCTTGAAAACAAAAATAAAGATAATTTTCTAATTAATACTGGCTGATGGTGTTTTGTTTGCCTCATTTTGTTTTTCTTTCGAGGGACTGCGGCAAGTCTACCTCACCCCATCTGTCCATCCATCCATCCCACTCCCTTGTAGACTTCAAATACATGGAAACCTACGGAATCTAAAACGTTACCTGAAAAGTGAAAGGTATCTGTGAGATGATGTGGATATAACGTTTATATATGTTTTTATTAAAGTACCATTTTCAACACTCTATCACTGCTTTCACCATTCTACTTGCCTGAAGACATTTGTCTAGAATACAGTGGCTGCACAACAAAATACGCTGCGGTTCTGTATACAGGTGTACTTGTAGTTGTACATACGGTGTATGTGAATAATAATTATTCTCAACGCCTGATACGGTAGGCCTAGCCTGCGCTAAGGCATTGCATAGACGTGCACAATGCACAACATCGTGACCAGAGCACGGGACATCCAACACACAAGTTGACCCCAGACAAGAGACAAAAATCTCACTATTCTCAGCACTATTATATCTAAGACTCTAAGAGCCCTCTGTAAGTAAATCTCTCTCCCATGAATTGTGTAATAATCACAGCCTAAGTACTACAGAGATTGCTTAATGATGATTTATCAAGCACCAAAAATAGATAAAAATTCACGCTCACCAGAAAAATCCTTGTGGCCTTTTCGAGCGAAGCTAGGAGACAAGAGACCGAGTTCAACGTATTGCTGCGCGTAGTGATACGCACTGAGCTCTATGTACGCACTCTAAGCCCAATGCGAGGGTGAAATGAGACTAGATCCGAGAATGAGAAAAAACCCGCTGTAAAATCTGGTACTTTAAACTGAATGTCTTCTTATGGAATTATTTCGTAAGTCATAAATAGAAAAAAAGGAGTCTATTTAGTTTCAAACGGCGGACGTGCACCACAGCGAGTGCGGTGATGAAACCGTTCAAATTGTAAAACACTGCTATGAACACAATCACAGACATACCAACCACGTCAAAATGTTTGGTGGACGACCACCGGTATTCTCTACCACACACCCCCTTGACTTACGGATTGCTGCTTGGATTTTGTAGGAGGGTCTGCTAGTTTCCCCACTGTTTCTCCGGCAGACCCATGCATGCATGCATGCAGGAACGTACCAGATATTTTGAGGGAGGGGGGGGGGAGTTGGTCTGTATTATCTTCTCATTAATGCATTAAGTTTCCCCATTACCCCTTTTCGATAAAACCTACAGTGCAACAGTCACACAGAGGTTTGCAACTATCAAAGTGCACCGAATTCAGAAAGAGTTAAAAAATAAACAAATGAAATTTGAAACTGAGATATTCAAAGCCGCCAAGCGAGATAATCATTATACCGCGAACTGCTTACGAGATTGACATTTGGCAACGATCTAGGCGTATGTACAATTAGTCATAAAAAAGCTAATTTTGTGCAACAGGATAGAACTTGTTGAAGGTTAAAACATTTATAGCTGGTAACATTAGACGTAATCTATAATTATATAGTATTTCCAAGGAGTATTTCAGACTATCGGATTCTCAATGGGAAATATGCCTACCACAAAAAATTAATGACAATTCATAGGCAGACCTATAGGCCTACCTTAGGATTACATTTCCAAAATGACAGCAAATCCAAAGTTCAAAATGAAAACATACACTGAATTGCTCCCCTTTTTGCAAAAAAAACTCCGTTTTTATTTCCATGATCTTGTTGTTTTTAAGGCAATAGACCTACAAATAAAACCAACGGATTAAGATATTTGAAATACCCAAAATCCGGAGAAATGATACAACTTTGCATTGATTAATATAGGAAGGTTTGCGGTGAACACCATGTATCAGGTCTCTTAAAGGAAGAGGTATGGTTCTGAAAAGAACCTGAGGGTAACTCGACGTTTCGACCAGTATGCTCTGGCCGTCATCAGGAGAATGTCTTGGGATCGGTGGTGGAACTCCTTATGTACCGGTGGTCGCTGAGGCGGGAAGGCGGGAAAGATAATCCTCTGGGGAGGATTATCCTAAGGGAGGCTTAGGTCACTGAGGTGGGAAGGCGGGAAAACCCTAAGGGGAGACTGGTGGGGGGGGGGGGAACCTATAGGTGCTCACTGCTATAGGTGCATTGATTGCGGTCAAAGAACATCCTTACATATCAACAAGGTTCCACAGCCTAGTAACTTTACTTTAAGTGGCATATTCTGAGCTCTTTAACTCATGGATTTTCAAGCTTTTCTGATTCGAAATAAAAATTCCATGGGCCCAAATTCATTCAAACTGCCATCAACCCCCCCCCCCAAGTTTGCCGTGATAAAACTCTCCTAGACGGTAGAGATGTTGAGTTTCCAAATCAGGCCGCCAAATTCTAGGGCAGTTTGGAATTTAGAGATGCTTTACTGACCTTGTTCTGGAGGTGTGGAGCGACTCGGCATTTATGGTATAGGTTTTATTTTTATTATTATATTTATTTATTTTCTTCGGGGGGGGGGAGCAGTTTCAGTTTCACTCGGTCAGGTTTTTGTAAGACTAAAAATTATGGCTAATGGACACTGCAGATGAACAAGAGGTATTTTGCAACAAACTGGTGCTTTGCAAAAATTGCATGTAGGCCTAGGCCTATTACACAAATTAATGAATTCCCAAAATGATTCCCAAAATAAAAACTGCTCATCCTTCTAGATTAGAAATCCAAAACAAATATCACTTCAGTTCCTGCCCCAAAAAATAATAATTAAAAATTAAGAGACCTGCAAGGGGACACATTTGTCACTGACAGCTATGACAGGTCAACCGTTTCAAAATTAAATAAATGTATGAACAGAAAGTGAATAAAACAGTTAATAAGTGATTCTAAATATTTTCTTAAAATATTGAGAAAAGAAAAACAAACAAGCAGCATCTTTCTTACTACTTCAGAAATATTGTTTCTTGAGTATAAAGGCTTGAAATGGCCTTTTTAAGAATGCGTTTTTTTATCAATGTTTAAATCTTACAGTATTTGTCATTCCTAGGATTTGACTACTGAACAAGAAATACGTATTTGCCCATGGTTTCAAAATTGATGAACATTTCAGAAACCTGACTAACTTAGGTTCCATGAATTCCATGATTCCACAAACTGAGAGGTTTCATTGCTTACCACTTACTGATAAAGGTACCAAGATTGAATACATAAAAAGAAATGTTAATTTTAATATGAGGCTAGCATCAGTCATGACATCCATTTATGTAAGAAAAAAAAGCATCACAAAGCAGGCAGCGGATTTTAGACATACTCTCTATTAGACAAGAAAACAATGCTTTGATACTACTACTACATGTACTGCTACTAATAATAATAAGACCCATGACAAATACAGTACATTTGTATTTCCTGCTTTCAGATAATGAAGACAAAAGACTAAGCCATAAGCCAGGCTATTATTAAAAAATGTTCAGCTGGAACCTGGTTGTCTCACTTGACCAAGGCCACAAGGCAACGGTTTCAAAAGATGGCTCTCATCCAAGTATTGAAAACAACAAACCATTTTCCCTCTCAACATCCGTATGAGTTGCACATATGGTCAGTATCGTGTATACCAGAGCCATTTTAAATATGGACACATATGTACTATCTTGATTTAGAAAATCTTCACTGTTATCCACTCCCTTCACTGAGTTACCAGCTCTTGGCAGAGCCCCACTCCATCTCACAGGGGATGATTCACATGGTGTCACCACAAACCTTCCACTTTGTACTTCAAACATACAAACCTTATCTTACATTCACTGTTGCACCAGATGACACCATCCCTGCTGTATCACATTATGTACGCAGGCTTAAATAAATCATGTCTCACTAGTAGTGACTAATACATCAGTACATAAGTTATATGAAAAATGGTTGCAAACTGCTTACTCAGTAAAATGACCACAATTCAAATTAACATTTCAATCCTAGGAAGACCTTCCTCTTTGAGAAAGGTCCTGCCAGTACATAAGTTAATTAATAGCTTATTACTATTCCAGCATGGTCACACCCAATAGACCTGTCATGTTCAACAAAATTTCACAATCATGACGAGTTACCATAATACTAGATCCCGTATCTAAACTCGGAAAGTATGCTTACACAAAGTAGAATAGAATATTCCATAGGAAATAGTTCCCCTTGAGGTTAGTTAATTCCTGGTTTTTTTTTTTAGCAAAACCTTTAGATCAAGCATTAAAAAAGTTCCCCCAAGATGCATAGAGCCCTTCACAATTATTTACAATTTCGGAGAATTCAGATTTGGTTTTCTTTTAAAAGCAAGCTTTGATCCTGCATTCTGTAATACTCAGTTTATCAATTGATTTGAATCTCCCATATTTTTTCATGAAGATACAAAAATAAATACAATTTCAGACAATGTGGAATTCTCTTTCGAAGTTTCAATTCCATCGTGTGCAATACTCATTCAGGTAATCGATCTGAACTTTGATAAGATGCTGAGGCACATGCATTCTTCTATTGGCGACCATAACACTTCTGTTGTCTTTGCAGTCTAGTCCCCTTGAAAATGTCTCAAATCAATCTTTTCATTTCTTTCTCTCTCAACTGAGAGCTGCCTCCTCTCAGCGGAACCGTTCCCTGCCCCTTTCAAGAACCACATCCAAGGCCTTTCTAAAATTACTCGTCCACAAATCTAGCTTTTGATATGAATGTACAACACTCGAGTTGTATGATCTAACAGAAACCAAATGTGATACCGGTACCTGTCCCCAAGACTCATTTTGTTTCATAACCCAACAAAGCTTGAGGTGACCAAATTTAGGCAAATTGGAGTGTTTCTGTTTCTAAAAAAATCTAAATGCGATAGACATAGCCAGGCTTGGATGAAGAGACTTTATGGTCAACTTCCCTTGCAGCCGATTGATGATGTTGATGGTGATGATAATGACAATGGTGACGATGGTACGAATAACGATGACGATGTTGATGAAAGTCCAAAAACTTGTCCTAGGATACAGGGATCCGACAAGCTCCTAGCTCTTTTTTTTTTAGTACCAGCCCGAGAACAACGCATCGACTTGGATGGGCTTGTCCAGGTACACACACCACAATCCATCTCCATAGTAGCGGGCCGGACCGCTTCCCAGTTTCAGCTGCAAGGGATGTTTGCCGGTTTTCTCCTCCTCCTCCCGGGCCTCCAGTTCCTTACGGATGATTGCCTCCAGGTCCAGGCCAGTCTGGACCGCCTTAATGTCCTCCGCCACGCCCAGGGTCAGGTGGGCGCGGCTGCCCCGCCCGCAGGTGGGCGAGAACCAGGAGGGTCGCCATGCCTCGCGGGCGGGGCTGCAGCCGGCCTCGCCCTCATTGCCCCACAGGAGGAGCTCTTCGCTGCCCAGCCGGAGGCGGGCGCCCAGGGTCCGGGGCGTGGCCAGGAAGCCAATGAGAGTCAGGTTGAAGGCGCGGCCGGCCCAGCGGCAGACCGCGGGCGTGGTGGCGTAGCTCCAGCTCCCGTCCTGTTTGCCGTTGTCACTGTAGAAGGTCGTGCAGTGCAGCAGTACGGTGCCTGTGATCAGGCCCTCCAGGGAGAAGTAGTGGTCAAGGTCAATCTCGCCTGGGGAAAAAATATTGATGGAGAAGGAGAGAGTCTTACAAAACAGATCCACTATCATATTGGTTAAGTTGACTCTCAGTTGCTAAGATTGAATGCAAATGATTGGTAGAACCTATAGCTGTGACTGCATAAGTTTTAGGTCGGTCATGACCAAGTTTAATCTCCGGCACAAAAACCTATGCCGCGCTCACACCATACAAACACAGAATGGACGGCTTTCTTACCCGAGGGTTTGTGCTTGGCCCCGGGGAGGGCATGCTCCTCAAAGATCTGCACAAACACAGGCTCTCGGCCAAGCTCCTCCCAGACTGTCTTGCCGGTAGCCTGAACCGACAGCGAGATCTGCCGGCCCAGATGCCACCCGAAGAAGTTCGGGTAGACGAGCCCGGGCCCTGACAACGTCATCATCGCGAGGGCACCGTTGTTGTCATCATCTGCTGACCCTCTCTGAGGGGAGGACGCGTCAGGTTGAAGGAGGAGGGTGGTGTAGTTGTACTTGTGGGCAAGGGCAAAGATGGTCTGCAGATCCTCCTGAGCTCTACTGGGACAATTCACAACAATGACCTGGGTGCCTTTCTTGAGGTAGTCTTTCACCTGTTTTATAAAAACAGATAATTCAGTCAGTTCTAGCACGGAGACGGATTCATCGCTGTTTCCATATGGTGGCTATGTCCCCCCAAATTAGTAGGGATATAAATTGTTTGTTTTCATATTCATAAGAGTATTTAACCAAGTGATAGAGAAGATTTCTCTTTGAAAGGAGTTGAGGAAAAATCCAGAGTGAAAATGAGATAAGATGAAAATCCTGTTTTTCAAATTACAGAAAATTGAGAATTACATACTGTACCATATGTACAGTGTGCATATCAAACAAAATTTAGTACCTAACAAACATTTGACAGACAGACAGCCAGATACACTTGGGGCTTGTAGGCATTAGTATAGACACACATGTCATAGGCATGGACCAGGCAAGTCACTGACATGCAACCTCTCGGTTTGAGGGCAAACAGAGGGCAACAAACTTTTGAGTGCACCCACAGTGGCCATTCTCAACTGTACATGTACGTGTACATGCACTACAAATATACATTTTGTACATATGTACCGTACATGTACACAATGTACATGCACAGTATGTACTGTACGTACATGTACAATTTGTATACAGTATATGAATACGTACATGTACATGTATGTACATGTACTGTGTGTATGAAATGTACATATAGCATACGTCCATGTATTTGTGTAATCAGCCCACGCATATAAGTTTCCCCCACTCCCACAAATCCAATTTTCAGGATGGCTGCATACTAGACCCAAGATATGTATCTATGCGGAGGAAAATGTCTTCACTGTTTAGCCCAGATGTTGGGATGTCGGGGATTGGGTGGGTTGGAAGAACATAACCTCAGTGACCCTCAGTGGAGTCAGAGGTGTAGTGCATGCGTGCCCTGCAGGGAGAAACCAGGCCGGGTTAGCAGGCAGCCGGGGTCAAGGTGTGGGCTCATTACTCAATTTACTTCTTCATTTTCTTTACCAAATGGTATTTGGTATATTACCAATACGTTGGTATAAAAGCACCGTAATGAGTATTTCTTGGAAAGAACAACAATCCTGGACTGGTAGAGGGCTGCCAAAAATTCTATCCCGTCCATTCTATCCCAAAAGACAATGCCCTGTGGATGTGAGAGACCGGAGGAACCACACCCTTACACCATGCCACTGCAAACCCACATGTACTCAAGTAAATGAGACTTAAGGCTTTGCATGGTGGGTGAATCAATATAGGAAGGTTTGCGGTGAACACCATGTATCAGATCTCTTAACCACTTCGCGCCGGGACCTCCGAATCCGGAGGTCAATTGGATTGCCTTTGCAACGGGGCCCTCCGAATCCGGGCACCACTATTGTCCACATTCTAAACAAAGACTCTTTTCAGCTTAGAACAAAGCATTATGAATCAGTACAAAGACCCTTTTTGACGCACGTTGCCACATGAATTGCAAGATTAGCCGCAGTAATTGTGCAATTGTGGGACTTTTACTGTGGAGGATCGAGGGATACCGCGCTGCAGCTGAAAGCACGCGGGGGACATTGTCTTTGCATGCCACACAGCCCAACGGTCGTCGGTCTGGCATTGGAATTCCCCCCACATTCTTTACCGTAATCTGTACGCTCGTTTGTGGCCGACCAACTCGAAGATTTGACTGCCTGGAGTGGAGGCTGGAGTCTGCGGTCAGGGATTGTCAGCAGCGTACACGAACCCACACACACACGTCCGTTACGGTCCATTGACGACGCACAAAGGGCCTTTTTTCGAACGGATAATCTCTTGACAAAGGCCACAACGACGTCCGAATTGTGCCAGGTTTTACTCTCTTGTACCCATAGTATACCCTTATTGATTTATTTCACAGAAATATATTGTTCCGATTGTTTTAGCAAGATTTTAAAATGATGCATTGTTCAAAAACCCCCGTATGGCGGTCATCGGCGCTGAAAAACCCCCCGGCGCGAAGTGGTAAAGGAAGAGGTATGGTTCTGAAAAGAACCTGAAGGTAACTCGACGTTTCGACCAGTATGCTCTGGCCGTCATCAGGAGAATGTCTTGGGATCGTTGGTGGAACTCCTTATGTACCGTAATCCCAACCATACCCACACCAGTCTAAGCCCCCCTTCCCTATAGCCGACTCATGGATCACCTATATCCACGGCCTCCCCACCACCTTCTGACACACCCCAGTTAGCACCTATAGGTTCCCCCCCCACCAGTCTCCCCTTAGGGTTTTCCCGCCTTCCCACCTCAGTGACCTAAGCCCCCCTCAGGATAATCCTCCCTAGAGGATAATCTTTCCCGCCTTCCCGCCTCAGCGACCACCGGTACATAAGGAGTTCCACCACCGATCCCAAGACATTCTCCTGATGACGGCCAGAGCATACTGGTCGAAACGTCGAGTTACCCTCAGGTTCTTTTCAGAACCATACCTCTTCCTTTAAGAGACTTGATACATGGTGTTCACCACAAACCTTCCTATAATGTACTCAAGTATCGCATGAAGTTAGTTACACATAAAGGGACCCACACATGGGACAAATTTAAAGCCTAGTTTGCAAGTACAAAAGACATTGTTTGGCCATACAACTACTTCTGCTATTTCGAGGAACAAATAGCCAATTGATGGATATATATGTATCCTGTGTACAATTAGCATGCCCAACATCGGAGTCCTACATGTACAGTAAAAGCAATCCAGATAATTCCATACATATACATTGTAATTTAAATATAAATGAATAGGGCCTACTTGTAAACTTGTCTTAATCAACATATCACTAAGAAGTCGATGCCCCCCCCCCCAGAAAACTAAGATTGACTCATCACCAAACATCATCTGTGTACATGTACATAATTATAAGCAATAAAGCATGCATGCTCTTAACTTGGCAGCGATGAACCCTGCTCCCACTGTCCCACATGTATCGGAGAATTTCTCCGGTCAAACCTACTTCATTGAAAGGCCAACACTAGTCAGTATTTCAAATGCCACTCGCACATGGCATTCCCCGCTGTACATGTACCTGATCTTGGCACAGGGCGTTATTCCTTTGGGGCTCGTCTGCGTCTGACTGCTGGGTTGAACTGAAGCAGCACAGAGCACTGTCCTCATAGGTCTCAGCAAAATCCAACGCTAAGGTTCTGACCTGCACATCTGGTAGGCCGCTTATGAGGCACAGTATCTGAAAGAGCAAACATACATTGAAATTAATGTTTAATTGATCTGCTTACTTTATATTGAGATGTTAGAGCGCTTGTATGCAAAACCAGAAGTCTCGGGTTCAAGACAAGTTTACATTACATTTTGTAACTTCAACTCCTCCCGGCCCAGTCAAAGTTTTCTTTGCCATTAATTTTTTCAAAATTGTTCAGAAGTTCCCAGTCAGTTTTTTTCCTTTGACTATTTTATACTGTAATATATTATGGGCAAATGACGCAATAGCATTCAAATGATTTTGATTGGAGAACACAATTATTGGTGTTTACATTGTACATGTACTGTACATGTACTTACCGGTATCTGGGCCATGATTCTAATGCAACTAAACTAGAACAGGTTCCAGCAGGACCCTTTGCAGAGATTGGACGGACTCCAAGCCTTGGAGAAATATCCACCAATACCTACAATGTAGTATGTGTTGAAATGTCTTGTATAAATGATTTGTATAATTTTGCTCATCTGCGTCAGTACATTATAAGTGCTTTTGTATTTTACCCATGAATAGAATTGATCAGATATTCAGTTGAAACTTGCTGTTATCCCAAATCACAAACTGTTTTCATGTAATTCCATTTTGAAACGAACTAATTTTCCATTGGCATTTGATTGTGTTTCAGTCTAGACATCTTGTTGACTTTTTGGTATAATTTCGAGCCAGATAAGACACCCCTCCCAGTTGACAAAAGACAACCTGTAGCCAAACCACAGAACTACATGTACCACAATGGAAAGAGAGACAAAAGGGGAGCAAGGAAAATGGAGAGAAGGAAAGAGAATCGCTACCTTTATCTGGGTGGTGATGTATTTGATGGACACAGGGTCTGTCAGGAAGGGATAGCCCGTCACCTCCCTGCTCTGCTCCTCCGCCTCGGACGCTAGGGCCCCACTTGCCTCTGACGTGCTCCTCTCGTTCAGGAAGGACATGATGAAGATGTAGCTCTGCAGGATGACCATCAATGACACCATGACAAAGAGCCCTGACTGGAATCCTGGCATTGTACTGGCAGGCTGAAGGGCGGGCGAAAGAGTGAGCATGTAGGGAAAAATAGCACAGCATTTGTAACAATATCACTCCTGCAGCCTGGTACAGTATACGCGTATGGAACATGACACTGAAGAGCTCTGTTTTGGGTTTAGTCTGACATTTTATTTGTTTAATAATGTTATCATTCTGACATGTAACTTTTTCTTACGTGTGTAACTGTAAGCTACATGTACACTATACATACGTGTGTATGTACATGTATGTACAGTTGTACATGTTCATGTACATGTGTACATGCACTAGAACGAAACCGGTCCTGCAGTGGAACTCGATCCCACAGGTTCATAGAGACCAGATGCGCTGTCCATAAGTGATCCACCGAGCCTAAGCCAAATATGCGCAGCGAGGCAAAGCAGTGAGAGCACAGGCCGGTCTCAGAGTTGGCGTACTTTTAGGGGACTGTGAGCAGGGTGCAAGAGAGCAATAAATTAGACAGCGACTTAATGCAGGCCAGCTGAGTATATGTTCAGGTGACTGCAGCTGGCAGGGTACTGGTAATTTGGCGGCTCATTATCTACGAGAATCTTCAAATGTTCTTCAGGTCCTCAGAAAAGGCAGCAAGTCGTATTGTCCTAAGTATTTTGTTTGGAGTTGGTCAGCCAGGTCACTGACCATTGTCTTTGCCATGTTTGCCAAATCTGTGCTCAACATACATGTACATGTAATTTGTATACTGTACGGTACAAATATTGTAAATCATTTCTTGTCAATTTTCATGGAGCAGCAAAAAACGCTATGATCGACAGTTCTAATCGAATTGCCAACCCAAACTTCACTTTTGTTGTACATTATCTAGACTAAAGGATGGTGGAAAACAAGCAAAAAGCATTTGACATCACGCCTTAATGTGGCTTGTATTCCTGTAAACTTACACATTACACAAAAAAGACTTTTCAAGCTAAGCAGATGAATACTTTAGTAGTTCTTTGAAATGCTCAAGGTTTTATTTATACTGCTTTTAGAAGCATGTTTATGTGCTTAAGCAGCTCTATGAAATTGGCGCTTATTAATGGGATGGAGAAAATGTGGAGAAAGCTCAGATTGGAAAAAATGAGGGAAAGAAGAAGAGAGAAGGATACAGGCTACGATGGATTGCCCCATGGGCAGTGTAATTTTTCTCAAACTTTTGCTTCTGTCTACAGTAGTTACACGCTTGTTCAGAAAGTTAGAAATGTCACAAATACTGGGGATACGTCATGAGGGTCACAAAAACTCAGACATGAGTATAGAACAAATACTCAGACGAGAATAGAATGACGATGACCCTGTTTACTGTAAGAGCTGAACTCTGGCCAACATCAGCTCTAACTAGAGATTTTGTGCTCATCTTGCTTTGGCAAAGCTCCTCATAGACCATCAAATTACAATCACAAACAAATATGTGCCATCCACTTAGCACTGTCAAGTTCATCTCACACCGGTCCCATTGTTTTCTAAGATGGTAAACCAAATGGACAGTCGGCCATTCCATTCCAAGTGACATCATCTCAGGCCTACGGTGCGCTCAATCAGGCGTTTATATTTTCCCCCAAAACCAGGGAGGTAATTTTGTATTTTTTAACTGGCTCCTTCTCCCAGAGGCTGCAACCACATCCTGTCCTCTCTGTTTGTATCAGCGCCAAAACAAGACACTTCCTGCCTACAGACTTTAAACAGACTTTAAACAAACTTTAAACCCATTACAGACAAAGGGCTCTAATAATATCAGTGTGAATATGAGGCAATTACACATTAGCATAATGTAAATGCACATTGGCCTATAATGTAAACGGAACACTACCTTAGGGTTTTTTCAAGCTGCACAGGTTTTTCATGGGATTTTCTGGGGACAAGGCACCTTGTCCAGGAACACAAGCAAATCCTACAGCCAATTCACAGACTTCCCAAAAGCCTACACCCAATAAAAAACACACAAACCACAAACCCCACTAAACACATCTGGAGGGGTTCTGTCTTTTGAATTCATGAAACCTCTGAAACATATGGTTTTGCCCCAAGTCCCAAACCCCTAATTTTTGCACCTGAATAATGCAGTTATCCTTTCTGAACATTTACCAAGAAAAGGCAATTCATTGTTGCCTTGTGGATTGGATGGTTCTTTGTTTCATTATCAAAGGAAATACTGTATCAAGAAAGTGAAAACAAAAATAATTGTTTACATATAATGGGAGATATAATGGCAATAACAACAAACAACAACAATAGCAGGACCTTTCTCAAAGGCTTTCTGACTTTGAGAAATGTCCTGCTAGAATCACAACTTTGCAAATTTTGGATACTCGCCTTTTGGTCATTTTAGTCAGTAAGTAGTTTTAAACATGTTTTCGTGACATTGGGTATAGCTGTTTACTTTTTATGCAATAAAGTTTTTTTCTATGCTAGGAAGTAGGACTCTAGGGAAAGATTTTTGTTTATTATCATCATAATAAATTCCTAATTTCAGATAAATTAAAATGATAAATTCAGATATTTAGATATTTAGACCACCTATTATTATGTAGAAAGTAAAGTAGACAAACTACTTGCTGAAAAAATGGTACAGTTTTCCCCAAAATCGTGATTTTGTGACTGTTTATGTGACGCGTATGCAGGAATAGTGAAGAGCATGTTTTGTACACAGCTGTGTGCTGGCACTACTGACCATCACCCGGTTGACAAAATTTAGACCACCTATTATTAGTAAAGTAGACACAACTACCGTACTTGCTGAAAAAAATGGTATGCAGTTTTCCCCAAAATCGTGATTTTGTGACTGTGACCCGTATGCAGGAATAGTGAAGACCATGTTGTGTACACAGATGTGTGCTGGCACTACTGACCATCACCCGGTGGACAAAATTAATACGCGCCCCAATATCATGATTTGTGGGAATACTGTAAGTCAAAGTTTGGGGGCAGGTAATTGTGCCTGAGAGTGATACTGGAGTCATTTTTCTACATAATTACTTTCAAATTAAACGGTACAGTATTTTTAGTAATTTTTTACACAGTGGTGAATGACACTTATGAATATGACCATGGGCAGACAATGCTCTAAGGAGTATGGGCACAGAAAGGCGACAATGAATATATTCAATATCATTGTAAGAATTCAATGGTTCCCAACAAGTCACCCTTTTTTTATCGAAATTTGAAATTTGGAGGGTCGGAATCATTTTGCATTTTTGGTGGTATGACGGATTGGGACTACTGCAGTACTGGTTTCCTTGGAGCTGGACTGTCCCTACAGTCACCTGACCCTCGAAATTTCACATTTCGATAAAAAAAGGTGACTTGTTGGGTCCAAGTTACTCGGACTAGTACTGTAACACTAACACAACAGTAACAACTAACATTTCTTTAGTAACATTCTAACAACAACAATGCAGCTCAGCACTGTACAGCAAAATAATGAGGAAGTGGGAAGATTTTCACTGTAAAAATTGTGTAAACCTAAAACTAAGTCTGGACAAAACCTAGCTAAACCAAAATTTAAAACTAGACCACCAATTGTAAATGTAATGTAGACAAAATTCATGGTCTGGCACAACCACATGCCGAAAAAAACGCAACCCCAGCCGGACTTACACAAAGTGTTCCCACTTAAAAAAAATCATGATTTGTGATAAATTTATGAGAGGCTATAGGCCCGTATGTATGTACGTAGAAACGTACAGAGCAAATAGACTGTCGTCTGTTTTCCCACGCACATACTGACAGTAACTATACTGTAGTAATAGTAATACTGTACATGTAAATGAAATCCTGAGGGCTTAGCGTGAGGCCTAACTGTGTTCCGTTAGAAAATAAACAAACACTAACAATGTAACATCGCAAACAAATAGAAATAAACAGATAACTGCACTCTACTTACCGGGCACTGGAGGTACGCATTTAAGCCTGCATTTCTCCCTAAGAGTAGCACAGTCGCACCTACATTCCCCGTGCTCAGTCCCCACTTCTTCTCTAACCGCACGAGAACAATTCGCCAATAAATCCTACCCAACCTCGAGAGTCTTGTGATATTTTTGTTTTCAACCTCTGTGTACTTTCACTAGTTTCAGTTTTTAGCCGACCGGATGCGTACGCGTGCGTCCCAACTTCAACTCCCTGAAGTCAGGTCGGTAGGACAATGGTCGGACGACACGAATATTTATAGTTCCTCATCGGGACTCGTGCCAAGCACTTCACCTGGGTGACTTACGGGACGACGAGAAGGGGGATTTTTCTCGATTATTATCCACTCTCCAAGGAGGAGGAAATGATACAACTAGCACTGTAGCAGGGGAAACCAAAATCACGTTCTGACAAAGTTTACGCAGGGGCAGACGTTTCCTCCCGTCCCTCCCCCCTCTGCCCCCCCCCCGATGACGTCACGGCCGACCACCGTCGACCAATCACGTCCCGCAGCCTTCCCTGCAACTTGACATGACCCCCACCGCCGAATCGGAGAAGTGCGTTTGTCTGGTGCACAACTCCTCGCCGCGTCAGCTGTAAAGGGGGGCAGGGCTCCGGAACCAGTCTCTCACACATGCAGTACATACACCGTTACACGATATTACTGTGCTGTTCGTGTGCTGCTGCAGTTGAAGCCAGAAATCGAACGACGGAAAAATGTGGCAGAATCACTGAATTTGCCCGCCCGACTGACCTCGAAAATGTGCAGAGACAGAGGTGGGGAGAATGCGGAAATGCAGGGGAGGAACTTTACGACGTGTTGTGGTTGGTAGGCTCGTTTGTAAGTATGCTGTGTTGCATTTATGTTCGTCATGACTGCCCGTGTAACTTTGCTTGCAATTCTCCAATTGCAATCGCATCGGTGCCAACGAGTTTCTCACTCGCGAGACAAACATCTCACTTCTCAGCTGTAATTATTGGGAAACCCTGTTAATAATGTCAACGCCTGTTTCGACAACCGTCTGTCACCACTGCTGGTGCTGGCAAATAATGCAGGCAGCACGGTATCTATGTTATAATGCCTAGTAAAAAAGTAGTATTAAACAAGTTGTGTCTGAAGAAAATATGTATTTTATTTGCATCGTCAATCACTGTCAAGTGTCAGTGTCACTGTCCTGGTGTCACACTGGAATCTCATGAAAATGTTCTGACTTTTACTCCTTATTCGTGCCGGCATTCACCCTTTCTTTATCCCTTCCCCAATCCCAAGTTTCGTACTTACCGAATCAGAGTCAGGGACCAGCCACAATACGAAAGAACTGTGATATATTTTCACTTCAGAAATGTGAACTTCTTTCCCTCACAGAGCCGCCCGTTTACTCCCAAGATTTGCAAATTGCCGTTTGCCGCTACATGTACCTCGAGTTGGCCTCTTCTACTCCTTGAATTGCCGGAGGTAGGCCTCGACCAAAGCCCCTTTGCCCAATCCCTCCTTCCCCCGTGCCTCTGCCCTTCCTTACCCCTGCCGCCGCTGCTGCCGATAGAGGCCAGCGCCACCCATGGGGAACTGCCTGGACTGCAAGACCCCGGAGGGCGGGGAGAAGCGTAGGCGGGGCACCCACCTCCAGCGCCCGTCGCAGCACCAGCACCAGCCGCCGTCGCTCGTGCACAACGACACCGGCTACAAGGCCATCAACAAGCAGGACAGCCTGCGCCTGGAGGCCACCGAGTCCGTGCCCAACCTGCAGCACATCAGCGACAGGGAACAGTTTGTGGAAGGTAAGCCCGAGTTAGGCTAGCAGGTTGATCAAGGTGCACACGGCGAAAATTATAACTGATAGTCGCGATTGCTCAAGAGCAAGGAGACTAGTTTTATACACCAAAGACCAAACCAACAGCACACGAAGAAAGACTACACGGCGAATTGCCCGCACACCCCCGAGCATATTTGGAACTCTTCTCCACAAAACTTATGTTTTTCTTTACATTTGCTACTGTTTTGGTAGCAGATACGATGCATGTATGCGTACATGTATTTGTACAAGTCTTCACCAATTCAAACAGAGATCCAAAAGTGCTAGCAGCGGTGCGCACAGTCCACGACACACAGCTCGGCTACCACATTGTTTGCAAATACGGGCTGGCCTGCAGTACGGTTTGTTGCATAGTTTTTCTTCGTGCATTGGTTTGGTGTTAATCTGGTCTGCTCGCTCTTGGCACGCTGGTTGTGCAATAATTTTGAAATTTGTGCAAACGCTCGACAGAGCGGTCACGACTATCCATTTTGTTTGCATGCGCCTTGATCAAAGGCTAGAGTTAGGGGCCCCCTCCCCTCCCCTTCCTCCTCTCCCTCCCCCTCCCTCCCCCTCCCTCCCTCCCCCTCCCTCCCCCTCCCTTCCCCTCCCTCCCTCCCCCTCCCTCCCCCTCCCTCCCCCCTTGATGCCATTTTTGCAGAGCTGCTTGAGCATGAAAACCTCAGACAACATTTATGGTCCATGGTCCAAAGAATCTTAGTCGGTGCTGCCGACTAAATCAAGACCAGCATTCTGATGGAAGCTCCATGGATCTCCAGTACATGTATCTCTGGTCCTTGTCTTTAGAAGAACAGCGTTTACTTTTGACATGAGTGCCTATATTCTGGCTGTCGTCCAATATTTGCTTAATTCTGAGTGCAATGATAGTCCCAGGCCTGAACATAGGCATACTAACCTTAGCTATTACTGTGGAAATACCAAGTGGAAGGTTTGCGGTGACACCGTGTAACACGTCTCTTTCGATAAAGGAGTATGGCTCTGAAAAGAGGCGGTAAACTGGAAACGGTAAACCACAAAGAGCTGGTAAATGGCTAACCATCCACTCATACTAACCTTGATACAGTGTACTATGATACTGCTTGAGCCTTTGAAATGCCATGGCCATGTTTGTCTTCTGGCTATGGGCTCTAAGGCCACAGGCTCTGGACAAGAGCTGCACTGGCATTCCGGGGATGACCAAACCATCACACACACCCTCACACAAGCCAGTCACATCGTAGATGGAAGCCTAGATACATGTACAGTATCTCTCACTGTCTCACAGTGGGAGATGGGAACTGTCCCGTCTGTGTGGTCCTGGATGTTGGGCAACTGAACCCTTACATCCCTTCGGAGTTTTAGACCGTCCTTCCGGCCAGATTCCTAGCCAGACCCCAGTGGGTGGCTCCTGCAGCGTTGATGCTGGCTCCTTGGACTCTGTCATCCCCCCTGGGACTCAGCTACTTAGCTACACAGTCTGTCCATCTAGTCAGGCGGATGTTTAGATGTACCATTTAGTGTTTGGTTCTGATAACTAGGCCTTCATTTTAATAAATACGGGGAGAGCTAAAAATTGCTCTCCTTAATTCACTTTGTTGATTTAAGGAGAGCGATTTTTTTCTATGAAAAACAAAAGAAAAAAAACCACTCAATTCCAACGACAAAGAAAGAAACCCATTATTATCCCAATTCATGTTTTGTTTCGGTAATAAAATAAATTGGACTTTTTTGTAGCGTAACTGTCTCGCTAATATACTCCTGGAAGTTCCAATCAGGCTTGAGTAGCGCAGCGTACTCGTATGCAGCCATGCTGCCGCTGTGCACGTCGACTGTGCAGTATACTGTACAGTGTGTGCAAAGACGTGTTGTGTCATGTCACATTGCAGCGTGTAGGCTGGTTTCGGCCCTACTGGTCCTGAAGTGTCGCTATGGCTGTACTTAGAGGCAGAAACCAAACCTAGACTTGCCAACCTCGTTAACTTCGCAAAGGGAAATCGGTCATAACTAAAATGCGCTACTTCCATCGTTTGTCTCCGAATGTTGTTTCCGCGTAATTTAATATTTATCCCTTCGTCATTAATGTTGAAAGTGGTATTAATAGAAAGAAGAGAATACAGGCTTCAATTTGAGGGTAAAATCGACAAATTTTGACGATGTTTACAGGGTTCGCTAGGCGGCCGGAAAACACGAGTTTGACTTTTTCTCCGCCATTTTAGCTCGATCTGCCGCGGCCGCACGGAGTGATTTGGCAATTTTGGAACTTCCGATATCTCAAGAAAAATCCTTCTCAAATTTTCTAGAATTCTAGAGAATTTATTTCTTATCAGGTGTGCGTACTTCGGTTGACCGCGAAACTCGAAATATGACTGGTATAAATTTAATAAATTAGTTTATTTGTTAGAAAACAACTGTAAGGGCTGGCGGAAGTCATACGTATACATACGTATGCATACGTACACATGCCGAGTGCACACACTGGACAGCGCGTGATCTCCACCACGATCGACAAACGATCAGCCTCAACTCAACGTAAATCACGACGACGAGTACGGTCTCAAAAGCCGTTTTTAGAGCAGATTTGGTTGGCAAATGTCTTAAATTTCTGACACAAAACATTTGCGCTCTTAACTCATGTAAAAAAAAACAAAAAAACACATAGGTGATTAAAATTTCACGGTTCTTAAAAAATCATAATGCTCTCGTTAAATTTGTAGGGAGGGTTTTTTTTTTGCTCTCCTTGGAAAACATTAAGGAGCGCGGAGGAGCGTGAGTGCGATCGCGCTCCTTTCGTTTCAAGCCCTGGATAACCCCTGTGGGCATATACAGATCTCTCCTGCCATATTGTCCAACGGCACAGGACATTTCATATGCATGTACATGTACATGAACTGAAGGAAAGGAATCATTGTTTTTTTCTTCCACATCTCTGATTAGGGACATTCTGGTGCTCATCCATTACTCTTTCATTTGGTAGACAGTCAGGCTACCAAAGCAAATATTCCAGTGGCCAAATGCATCTTGTGGTGGCTCCAATAGAAAATGTGGCTTTGAATTTTAGTGCTGCAGTGCAGGATATGTTTTTCCCGCAGAATACTTTTTAGATGGCTTGCAAGGTCGCTGACCCCTCAGGAAATACCCCTGTATTACTATTCTGGGGAAATACCAGTACCTACTGGTAGTCATTAGTCAACGACCAAATTAAAAGACTAGCTAATGGATCTGCAGTCACTTTAGCTGCGTGTCTATAAAGACTTTAAAAAAGGGAAATTTAAACGAGACAATGGTTGAATTTGAAATGTGGAAATCTTACCACCATTTCCTCATGGATGTTTTTTAAGTCGGGAACTTTGACAGACAGTGGTTAAACTAGTAACCGAGCTGGCAATATGGTCATTGGTGTGACCTTTGAGGTTACATACTGTACATGTACAATGTACATGCAGTCCCCGTGAAACAAAACCACTTCTCACTGCCATCATGAAGGATTTTGATTGTAGTGCGCGCCTGCGCTGCGTGCATGGAAACATAGCATGTTGCCGTGGCACTATACAGGACATTTGAATGATTGTAGTTTTTTACCGTGCCTGGTTTTATTGAGTGGCACTCGGATTCGGTGAAAGTAACCGAGAGGAAATTTAACTGGGCGGTTTCCCCACTGTACTTAAAATGGGAAAAGTACCCGTCATCTTCGTGAATTTAACCAAAAATATAAGTCCAAACAGTGATATACATGTACAAAAATGTTGCAAACTGCTTATTGACTAAAATTACCAAAATGCAAATCTCAAATTTTAGTGGGCCTGACGTTTCAATCCTAGCAGGACCTTTCTCAAAGGCGATGACTGTTATTATGAAGAACTGCCTTTGAGAAAGGTCCTGCTAGGATTAAAAAACGTCAGGCCCACTAAATTTCAAAATAAGTCCAGTGGTAACTTGACTTAAGACACTGTCTGGGACCTACACCTCTGCTTAAAAAAAAAAAACCTGCATCCTACCTACTGTACTTCAGTCGCTTCATGGTTAAATCATCATGCACTTCAATATTCTGAATTATGTGTCTGCAAAACAAATGAAAATGCAGATGCGGAAGCTGTGGGGAGAATAATGGAGCCTAGAAATGCCGTTCCGTTTACCTTGGGGGAGGGGAACACCTTTCCATCATGCATCATAGATTCCTCTTAAATGCATTTTCGAAGCGGTAAATGCTTTCTTTTCACCGACACAAAGTCTTTGTGGTATGCTTGTACAGTGTATCTGTGCTGTGGCAGTGACTGTTATTAATTATGAAGAACTGTGACACACTGTGGCTGTGACCGAATAGTCCTGCTGCTTAAGTCATTAAGATTCTGATGAGATCAACCTCTCTAATGGGGCTAACACCATCTGTGCCCACGAGTGCAAATGGTTTTTATGGGTCTCACAGACTCTAGCATCTTCGAAATGACCTTGCTGTGTACCATCTACTGGTCATTCATCACACCGGGTCAGAGGTCAAGCTTGAAATAGCCTCAGTCATCAGCCACCTTTTTGTAAGTCTACAAAAACTGAAAAGCTACTCACACCTGCAGATACATGCATTTGTACATGTTGATGGAGGATACATGTATGTAATTCCATGAATTAGAAAAGAGTTTAAACAGCACAGACAGCCCTCTGGTTAATATAAACCCTGATTCCAAATGAACTGGCACAAGTAGACTTCTCTCAGATATTTAGTTTTTAGTAGAATGAGAAAAAGTACCCGGTACCAAATTACTTGTCTTCCCATCAATGTGAAATCAAAGTCATGCTTGCTTCTGAAATAGTACTGTGTACTACATGTACCATACATGTTCTGATGTACAAACATGTATGGGTGTTGTCAGAATTGTGTTGTAATTGTCCCGTACATGTACATGTACATGTATACATGTACATGTACATGTACATGTACAGCTGTATGACATGTATACACTGTTTAGATTATGGGATGTGATATGACAAATGCAATCAGTGCATGTGTTTATGCCCCAGTCTCTATGTGTTCAACTTGGTGACCTGGTAATGTAAACAAAGTGTGACTACAAACTGTACATGTACAATACAGTATGTACTTGCACATGTGCCTTGCGGCATAATGGACACATTTATATGTAAAGTGGATGACATTTCTACATACGATGTAGTGTACATGTACATGTATGTATCCCATCAGCAAATTGATAGAAACCAAATGGGTTTTTATTGTTGTTACTCATAAAATGAGGGTGTGAATATTTAGTGGAGTAGTGCTGTGCTTGTACCAAATGTTGCAGCCACGTATACATGTACATGTACATGTGTACTATGTGTACCTGTACATGTACATGTACCGGATATGTAAGGGTTGTTGGCCATCCTTTGAAAGAAATATATGATTTCAATATATACATGTACTGTACATGTAATAGCAAATTAAGAATTGTCCTTGAGAAGAATGGAAATTTGTGAAAATGAATAAAATAAATATGATTTTGTTTTTAATAAAATATGTGTGGAAAGATTTTATTGTTATTATTAACAATAACAGGACCATTCTCAAAGGCGGAGCAGCAGAAAAAGATCCTGCGAGGCACAAGTCATAATGTCTGCCCCTCTGAATTGTTTAGATTTCCATTTTGGTCAAAGAAGTCATGTGGGAGTGGTTTTCAACAGTGGTTATTACTTTAAGGTTTGTGTTGGCTCGGAAGGTATGAATCTTGGCCGTGCATTGATTCTAAACCTAAGGGTCATGTCAGACATTGCTGCACATTAGTGTACATTACTCTCTCCCTATGAAGCTCAGTGTGCAAGCCACAAGGCAGTCAACCTACACAAATGCTTGCAACCCACGTGTGCATTTGTACATGATGTGCACTGGGAAGCGAATGGGGTTCTCTCGCCAGCCCCCCCCCCCCTCCCCTAGATTGAGATCTGCAATGGAATGGAATCAGGACCTCAGCGCTTGGAATGCCAAGGATGTCCAATTACCCTAACCCTCCTGATGCCTCCCTGTTTGCAGTCCAGAAATCTGGTTACCCATCTTGTTGTGGGACCCCATGGGAACCCAGCCCCTACTCTTGGCTGGCATTGGATGGGAGGCTGTCTCCAAGTTGAAAGAGTCAGTTGAGACTTGTGAGAGAGAGAGAGAGAGAGAGTAGATGGCCTTGTGGGCTCCCAGTCAGTTTTTGTCCTTTATTTGTTTGACTTAAGAGTAACACTAACAGACAAACCAAAAATATGAAAATGAGTCACATTCCCAAGTTTTCATGCGTTTCTTCTGTGCCATTGGAGTTGTTGTGGATGTTCTGCTGGGAGGGGGCATACAGTACCGATCGAAAATATTTTCACGATTCGCGAAGGATTAATCGCGAAGGATTATTCGCGAACGCTTCGCATTTTCTAAAGAAATACCGGGTTAGGGGGTCGTTTCATTCGCGAAGATGACTGCCGATTCGCGAATATCAGCGGCCATTACAGGCGAGAATACACAAAAAAGCTTCGCGAAGACAGCTTCCATCTTCGCGAACGAAAGCTGCTCTCTTCGCGAACGATCTGCGAATGGTCTTCGCGAGTCGAGTCTGACGAATTTCCGACCACTGCCGTACGTAACAAAGTAAACAACGTGGTCGTGTGTAGCGTGCGGACACCCAGCACACTCGACGGCTCAGTCAAATTTCAATTAATTTTTTTAATTGGGAAACAAATCTAGTTTCAGTTTAGCTTTACCTCACCAGCAGCGTACATGTATCTTCTAGAAATCCAGCAAATTCGGGAACATTTTCGTCTCTAACCTTTTGAGATGTCGAAACTTGAAAATGGCATATTTATGGCGGCCGGACGTCTCTCTTGGCGAACGAAAGCTGCTCTCTTCGCGAACGATCTGCGAATGGTCTTCGCGAGTCGAGTCTGACGAATTTCCGACCACTGCCGTACGTAACAAAGTAAACAACGTGATCGTGTGTAGCGTGCGGACACCCAGCACACTCGACGGCTCAGTCAAATTTCAATTAATTTTTTTTAATTTGGAAACAAATCTAGTTTCAGTTAAGCTTTATCTCACCAGCAGCGTACATGTATCTTCTAGAAATCCATCAATTTCGGGAACATTTTCGTCTCTAACCTTTTGAGATGTCGGAACTTGAAAATGGCATATTTATGGCGGCCGGACGTCTCTCTTGGCGAACGAAAGCTGCTCTCTTCGCGAACGATCTGCGAATGGTCTTCGCGAGTCGAGTCTGACGAATTTCCGACCACTGCCGTACGTAACAAAGTAAACAACGTGGTCGTGTGTAGCGTGCGGACACCCAGCACACTCGACGGCTCAGTCAAATTTCAATTAATTTTTTTAATTGGGAAACAAATCTAGTTTCAGTTTAGCTTTACCTCACCAGCAGCGTACATGTATCTTCTAGAAATCCAGCAAATTCGGGAACATTTTCGTCTCTAACCTTTTGAGATGTCGGAACTTGAAAATGGCATATTTATGGCGGCCGGACGTCTCTCTTCGTGGCGTGAGCCGGAAAACGGGGGGTGGGGGCATCAAACCAAACTCGCCATATTCGACCGCCGACCGGGCCCTATTAACATTGTTCAATTTGTTCAATATTACCATGAAATCGAAGCCTATATTCTCCTCTATCTGTTTTTCAACTTTCAACTGAACACTGAAATAAACAACATTAAATTACGCCCAAAAGAATGGACGACCATTCTTTGCACTTTTGTCTAGGTTGTCCAGAGTGGAGTCCGAGCGCCGCCTCCACGTTGTCACGTACACCGCTGGTGCCCGAACCAGACTACAGCATTCCAGGCGGCATGACGAGGCGCAATGAGTCCGTGTAAAATATACGTGTACATGTACACGTACTGTACATGTACATATACATGTACATGTACACGTACATGTAAGTGTACACGTACACGTAATGTACATGTACTGTACATGTACAGTACATGTACATGTACATGTACAGTACATAATGTACAATTGTACAGTACATAATGTACAGTACATGTACAGTACATACATGTACATGTACATGTACACAGACCGACGTCACGACCAGCCGTACGTACGCATGAGCTACTCATCAAGCTTGTGTTTGCAAAAAGCGACACTCGGTATTCTGACACGTTAAAAAAAACCTGATTAACAATGAAAAACGACATCCGGATTTTTTGTGGGGGAGGGGGTCAGGGAAAATTCTTCAACTAGTACTGGCAATTTTTTTTTTTGTATTCCCACCTCGGCCGTAATATGGCAAATGAGTTGGTATTTTCAGTTTGCTCATTTATTACAAACCTTGAGTTACATGTAGTTTCTTATTCCTCATTTTTATTCCTTCATTTACAGTTGATGTTTCTTACTTACTTTTTAAGAAGATCTTGCCAGCAGAATCGGTCGGGGTGTAAAGACGCAGCTACATATAGCTGCTGAATCAATTAATGATTTCATTATTTATGGTATTGTATGGACAAATATCTCTCTTTAATGAAAAATCATATTTTTTTATTAATCTGTGTACATGACTTTGTATACATGTAAGTAAATATTAGCCGGTTGGTTGGGTCAACTACTCATCAGAGCCATCCTGTCACTCTGTGTCACCCAAATTGACTTCAGTTGTCTAAAACAGGTAAGTGAACTTAAATATTTTCAAAATGAATTCTTTGCATTTACCCTGAACACTAAAAATCCAAGTGTGCTACTGAGCAGTACTATTTTACATGTTTGTGATTTTATAATTTGTTATTATGTTTTATTTCGTTTTGTTTTGTTTTTTGTTTTGTTGATTAATAATCATTGGTTTTATTTCCTTTTGTTATAATTATTTCTGGTTATGATAGTGTTAGTGTTACCAGCACATCTAAAACCCCTATCCTTGTTTCTGTGCAATATTACAAGGGGCAATAAGTCGTTCATTCTCCAATCATCGTTAAAAGTTTAAGGGTGTCTCGCTTATTTTTCTTTAAATATTTTTCGGAGGGTTGTTCACTTGCTTCATATTATTTCATTGTTCTTTCACTTTTAATTTTCAAGAAAGGCAACCAAAAAGATGTTCTGCTTCCGATTACATGCCATTTCAAAATAGGGTACATGTAGGTACATGTAGGTCGGGTTTTTTGTGTGTTTTGTTTGGCCAATTTTTTATGTGTACAATCATAAGGAGGTATCCGCATGTGGTCAAGACTTAATACGATCAAATTATACATTTAATTTTTATCATCATTTTTTCCTTTGAAAAAAGAGGGTCGGTCAGGTAACCATAAGCAGAACTATTTTTTTTTTTTGCCCAATCTTGGTAATCAACAATATCTATAAGTATACGTTGGAACAGGAAGTAAATTTTATAAATGTCACCATGTTGATGTTTGTTGTTTTTTCATAACATGTTGCCATTAACATGACATTTGCAAATTCAAACATAATTTACTGTTACTCTCCTGAGACTGTTTGCCAAACGCTAAGTGTTTCTTCGTTTTTCAGTGACATGCTGGAAACTGTTGGAGGACTGGTGTGAGATTACCTAAAAATATATATATTTTCCCCATTAGAAACTTAGTAAATCATTCTTAATTTCTTAAAGCTTACCTTTCTGTCATGTTCATAACATTTGTTTGTTCTCAACTCACTGAAGTTAGTTGGCTGTTGTCTCGCTGGACTACCTGATGACCTACTACTGTAGGTTCGACACCTAGGAGATTTGGTAAGAATCTCTTCAAAGATGTCGAAGGACGAGGTGAGATGTATGCCCCAACAAACTGATAAAAACGTCCGAAACTACTCAAACTGTGCGTCAATGTCAATTTGCATTTGTGCCCATAATTTACTTACTAAAAGTAAGTCAAATTTATTTGTTCCAGACAACAAAATACTTTATCAAAGTATTTATATTTAGGTCGAAAATCATTGTATGTCATTACAAGATGGGCAGTTTGAGTAGTCGTAGTCATGTGTTTGTATGCTGACTTTTTAATCAATACTCTTTGTATTCAAATGTAAATGTTTCTTAGATGGATTTCTTTCTTCACAGCAAACTCATCGGTGTTTCACTCGAAAAACAGTCCACTTTTTGGAAAAAGTATAGACGCCATTGGGACGCCAACGGTTTTCATTCTGACAAGACTCGTGTTGTAAATCAAATACATCATGGTAGCATTTCTTCATGCTCAAGATTCCTATTTCAACTGTGCAGTTGATCCTATAAGCATGATGTATTCAATACTGCCATCAAATCTTACCATCGTGCTCGATCATGACTGTCATGTAATAAGCATTGTCATGTAATAAGCACAAAATCATAGCAAGCCCCCAATCCCCATAAATGATATTCGTAAGCAGTTACAAATTGGATCGTGCTGGATTGTGCATGGAATGGGTTTCATTGTGTCTTGTAATGCTCTCGATGTACATCGTGTAAGCTAGGCCTACATGTACGTGTCATTTACTAAATACTAGTACTACTTGTACAACTGTACAAGGCCAAATTCTGCACATAATTATACAGTACAAGTACATGTACAGGCACATGTACTGTACTGTAACTGTACATGTACTGTACTGTAAAGAACTAGACCCGGCGTAGCAGCACTCACCCCCAAACAACCCCACACACATCATCTAACCCCCCCTTACACATGTACATGTACATGTACATGTACAGTACATGTAAGCCAGTGGACGTGTGGCGTACGGCCCTTTATAGCCGAGTTTTCTCGTCCAGGGTCACGCACGCATTTGCGCCGCGGCTTACATGAGGTTTTGCGAGACTGAATTCGAGACTATGGAAAACACAGGAAAATACCCGGATGTAGCATAGGTGCTGCCAAGATGGCGAGGTAAGTGGATAGCTGACATCGTGCTCTCTATTTTCATATCAAATATGTCAATTTTCGTTAATATTTTGGACATGTAACAGTGCGACAAAAAAAAGCATACTATCTGGACCAAAATCCGACGGCCAGTTTTCCGTAGGTGTACATCGAATTCTTAAAAACAGTCGAAATAAACCACATATTTCACGAGAAAGGGGAGATTGAATGCTTTATGTACATGTATAATGCATGGAGGAGCCTTTCCGTTTTCGGCTCAAATTGCCAATTGAAAATTGGCGACTTTCGCGAGATTTCACCGAAGTAGGCCCATTTCCGTACACATGGTCTGCTCGTGTACATAATTATCATGTACATTGTACATGTACATGTACACAATGTACACAATCACGTACAAATACTGTTGTACAACAGTGTACAGTGCATTATGTGCATGAGTCCGAGTAACTTGGACCCTTACAGTCGCCCTTTTTAAAAACAAATTTAGTGGGTCGGGCGACTCCTCAGTTTGTTTTTAAAAAGGGCGACTGTAAGGGTCCAAGTTACTCGGACTAATGTGCGCGTACGTATAGTTAACGTACACGTAGTTAATGTACATATACTGTACGTGTATCATACATGTTAACTATTTTACATGTGATATACAAAAATGTTGCAAACTGCTTACTGACTAAAATTACCAAAATGGAAATCTTAAAATTTAGTGGGCCTGACGTTTCGATCCTAGCAGGACCTTTCTCAAAGGCAGACTCTGCCTTTGAGAAAGGTCCTGCTAGGATTGAAACGTCAGGCCCACTATATACATGTGATGTAGTACTACTATTATTAAGTATTATTACTAATTTATTAGCACTAGACAAGAACGATTTTACTTCAATAACCTCACCAGAATTTATCACTAAGTATCACTGTATGTATGATGGTATGATGTTAGGATTCAGGAATATCCAAAAATTATCCAGTACAGTTGTGTTCTGAATTAGGCCTACAAAGTACCATCATTACAAAACTTAGGCTTAATAAATTTCAACATTGTCAAGAATCTTCCTGCGGTTATATTCACCCAGCAACAGCATTCTTCCCACAAATGCTATTCAACTAGTCCCTCAGGATTGTCCAATTGTCATCACAAATCTCTTCCCCAAAAGATTATTCTGCTTGAGGTCGTTCCCGAATAACGTTTCGGTCAAGAAAGCCGGAACGACATAAATGATAGTAACTGTTTGACAATCAGAGTAAGGGACCAGCAGAATAGCGTTTGCGGGAAGAATGCAGTTGCCGGGCCAATATACCCTGCCTATCTTTCCACAGTCAGTGGCATACTTCGTATGGGACCTGACTTGCCAGTAGAATTATTCTGAAAGAAAATGGTATTTCTGAAAAAATATCATGAAATTTTTCCATAGTTTTACTGCTCAATTTCATTTTTCCAAGACATTTCATGGCCTCCCAAAAGACAAACCAGTATACATGTGCTCGCACATGTATGTATACAGTAGTTCACACTACAGTATTATCTTGGGATGTTGATTGTGAATGCTCATTTCATCAAATTAATTCTAGTTACCTTTCCCCCTTATACCCTACAGGTTCTCGCCTAGGCCAGGGTGTTCCAAAACTGTTCCAAGAATACTCCTCCAACTGTGGTCTTTGTCCACGTAGAGACAAATGTCCTTCACCGAGATGTTTTAGCAAGGGCAATGAAGGATCTAAACTAACTGCTGGCAAAAATATTGTCCAGATATTGGGGGCACATGTCACAGAGAGATAAGGAAGCTTGTACCAGTCAGCCAGTCTTTTCTTCTGAATATAAATTAGCCACAATAATGAGTGGCGGTGAAACTGTTGATACTGAAGAGTGAAGATGATTAAGATGTTGACGAGAGAATGGAACAAAATTAGTTAAAACCACATTAATCGTTACAAAATTTTTAATTGCGTAAGCAGTTGACTGTCTATATTATTGTCTTTTTCATTGTTTTGGGACTTGATTATATGATGTGCATTCATAGCTTATTATTTCCCTAGTACTGTATATGCACATGTATATACGGACGTGTGCTAGAGTATTTTCTGGGGCCAAAACTACAGCCTTACAGTAGTAATATATTTATTTCAAATCACTTGCCAGTGTATGAAGCAGATGTCTGGAATACATATATACTATAATAAGATGAGATTTGATCACAAGAATGAGTGATGGTGATAATGACTACACACTACACAGATCATGGTAAAAACTACAGTAAGGGAATACAGTTGCAGGTTATTTCTACAATAAAAAAAAATCACATGACTTACCAGTGTATAAAGGAGCTGTCAATGAAACTGAGGGTTTCACATATAGAAGTCATCATTAGTTTTTAGGTCTCATTTTTTTCTTGCAAAGGTATCCATGATGTGATGCAATTTGGGTAAACTAAATTTGTTTAAACCCCAAAATTAGTCTTTGTTTTTGTAGTTGTTATCTAGCTACTCATTTTGCTTTTTGGCCTGTGACCACTCACACCCATGTGTAAGGTACAAGAGATTTTCTGCTTCAGACTTATTTTATTTTTAGGCAATAAAATGTTTACAGTGTAACCATTGAATTGTGTTGACAGTTGTACTTGTATTTTTACTTTGTTTCGTGATACTTGATTGTTACTTTTTAAAAGAAATATAAGGTAAACAATTTGCTTGTTAGAAATGAATTGATATTCTAAGTTTAATCTATGACAATTGAATGGGAGATGCGCTCTTCTTTGCAATAATTACAATACCCGGCCGTAAAGTACATGTACATGTGTGCCCAAGCAATGACTCATTAATATTCAGCAGGCTAACTTGGCATTGTCCAATCAGGGCGCGCGCTTTTCCATTCAGGTCACAAGGTCACGGATTGTCCTGCTCGAATAATGGCGGCCGATCCCGTACGTTAAAAAGTGGGGACTCGTTGAGAACTTCAGAAGTACATCGCATTCTTAAAACACCTACGACATCATCTTAACGGGACTTTGTTAGATCAAGATATACTCTTTCCCATGATTACCTCAGCTAAGAGGAGACTTTTGTTTTCGTCGAGAAAAAAAAGAATTTACGTCGCACTTTTTCAGTCGATTTTTCGGTAAAATGAAAACCCTCAAAATACATATTAATCATCCTTTTTGAAAAGAAAAACCTTATTGGACGCACGTATTAGATCTCCAACTACCTGGAAAAGTTGGATTTGAAAGGATTTGATACGCTGAGGCATAGAAAACGACAATTTTCCGAAGCCTTTTTCAAGGCCGTTTTCACTGTGCTCACGTGACATTCGATTTGTGTGGACGAGAAATTTGGGGTCAACGCGTGACACGTCCACTGGCATGCATGGCACGTAATGTACTGTACATTGTATAGCACGTAATGTATAACATAATGGTCATGTACATGTACATGTACATACACATGTACACACACATGTACATGGTACATGTATTGTACAGTACATACTGTATGCATGTGTACTCGTACGTGTACAGTACTTGTACATGTACTGTACATGTACTGTACATGTACAGTGCAAAACGCTAATTTGCATATGAAGGCTACCTGGTTGCGCGCTGTGCCCTATGACCTGGCTGCCTGACAGCAGCGCTGAGAAACAGTTGATGGTGAGGTTAAAGGTCGCCGCACGTATCAAAGCGGCCTACGGTATTAATGGTGTGTATCTGTGAACATGAACAATATAATTATGTAAATTAATGTGTGTGTATAATGTACATCATAGAGCTATGGTTTACATGTACTGTACATGTACATGTAGTAAATACAGAACTGTATACATGTACTGTACATGTACATGTACATGTTCAATACGTTCATGTAAAGAAAGGTACATGTACACAATACTTGTACTCGCTTCGGAAATTACATCTTAAGTTTGCTGTGAATGCATTTTGGAATTCATTTTGTTTGATATCTTGTTGGATTTTGTTTGCATATTTCTCTATCATATCAACATGGTATACTTGAATAATAGGAAATATGCATTGTAAAAAATCATAGCATAAAATGTATCCCCAATTTCGCGTATAATATTCGCATGCAGTTAGCAACTGGATCGTGCTGGATTGTGCATGGAGTGAGTTTCATTTTGTCTTTTAATACTCGAGATGAACACGTGCATGTTAAGCTAGGCCTGCGTGCTGTTTACTGCCATACAGTGCTCATTGTACAATGTACAGTAGCAGTACACATACACAGAAAATGACTGCACAGCCTTGTACATGTACTGTACTGTACATGTACACATGGTGAATGGCGCGTAATGTATAACATAATCTACATGTACATGTACTGTATATACAGTACAGTACACTGTACAGGGCAGTAATGTACACACCGTACAAGAAGCTAATTTGCATATGAAGGCATTCTGGTCGCGCGCGGTGCATGTGATGAGGTTATGACCTGGCTGCCTGACAGCTGCAGCGCTGAGAAACCGTTGATGGTGAGGTTAAAGGTCGCCGCACGTATCAAAGCGGCATACGCTAATGATGATAGGCAGTGTCCAAAACGGGCGTCTAGGTCTTCCCCCATTATAAATACACGGAGATGAGAAGACAACGGCCCTAGCCGTAGCTCTGGAAGTCCGTTTCGGACACGACCTTACATCGCTACGTGTATTCTGGTTTCAGCCCCAATTATTCAAATGAAACAAATGAAACAAAATGAAATGTCTTATGAGGTACTGCCAAACGAGAAAAACAAAGTACACAAAGTACATACGTGAACATGAATTGACAATTGTCTCAGCTGTCTCACTCGCGACATGAAGTCTGGATCGGGATGGCACGATGTAACCAAAGTGATTTCTTTTCGACCCATTTTTTTCAAAGAGCTGGATAGAACATAATACATCAACATACATGTACATGAAAAACACATAAACCTAAAGAATATAACTTTTCACACAGTTATGTACATACAGTACTTGTGCTTTCTATTCTATAATATCACGATGCTGCTTTCTTTTGAGTTTCAAACCTCTTTACAAATTATATAATGATATACATGTCACTTTCTTTCTGTCCTTTGCGTAGTCTTCCAAAGATTCTGGGTCAATCTCGCACTGGTTCAGTTCAGGCTGCTCACGAAGAGAGTTTGCAATACATTTACATGTGTACACACGTAGTATTACTAGTGCAAAATAAGGCTCCCGGAGCATAATACATTGTACATGTACTGTACTTAATTGTAATTGTACATGTACAGTACATAATATACTGTACATGTGTTGTGTACATGTACTGCATGTACTGTACAGTACAGTACAGTACATTACATACTGTACTGTACAGTACAGTACAGTACATTACATACTGTACTGTACTGTACTGTACTGTACTGTACTGTACTGTACATGTACAGTACATGTACAATGTACATGTACTGTACAGTACATGTAATGTACAGTACGTACTGTACATTACATGTACAGTACATTACATGTACAGTACATGTACATGTACAGTACATGTACATGTAATGTACATGTAATGTACATGTACATGTACTTAAGATGTAAATTCCGAAGCGAGTACAAGTATTGTGCGAGTACAAGTATTGTGTACATTGTGTACCTTTACATGAACGTATACTATTGAACATGTACCTGTACATGTACCGGTACATGTACATGTACATGTACATGTGTACGTGTAAACCATAGCTCTATGATGTACATTAATATACACACACATTAATTTACATTATTATTGTACACACGTGCTGCGACCTTTAACCTCACCATCAACTGTTTCTCAGCACTGTTGTCAGGCAGCCAGGTCATAGGGCACAGCGCGCGACCAGGTTACCTTCATATGCAAATTAGCGTTTTGCATTGCATATGTATACACGTAGTATATGTACACGTACGTACACGTACATGTACAGTACAGTTTACTGTCATGTCTGTGCTGTCATGTCTGTGTGCAGGGTATGTACATGTACATGTACAGTACATGTATATGTACAAATGTACGGTGTACATGTACAAGTACATGTACACCGTACATGTACATGTACTGTACAGTACATGTACTGTATAATTATGTGCAGAATTTGGCCTTGTACAGTTGTACAAGTAGTACTAGTATTTAGTAAATGACACGTACATGTAGGCCTAGCTTACACGATGTACATCGAGAGCATTACAAGACACAATGAAACCCATTCCATGCACAATCCAGCACGATCCAATTTGTAACTGCTTACGAATATCATTTATGGGGATTGGGGGCTTGCTATGATTTTGTGCTTATTACATGACAATGCTTATTACATGACAGTCATGATCGAGCACGATGGTAAGATTTGATGGCAGTATTGAATACATCATGCTTATAGGATCAACTGCACAGTTGAAATAGGAATCTTGAGCATGAAGAAATGCTACCATGATGTATTTGATTTACAACACGAGTCTTGTCAGAATGAAAACCGTTGGCGTCCCAATGGCGTCTATACTTTTTCCAAAAAGTGGACTGTTTTTCGAGTGAAACACCGATGAGTTTGCTGTGAAGAAAGAAATCCATCTAAGAAACATTTACATTTGAATACAAAGAGTATTGATTAAAAAGTCAGCATACAAACACATGACTACGACTACTCAAACTGCCCATCTTGTAATGACATACAATGATTTTCGACCTAAATATAAATACTTTGATAAAGTATTTTGTTGTCTGGAACAAATAAATTTGACTTACTTTTAGTAAGTAAATTATGGGCACAAATGCAAATTGACATTGACGCACAGTTTGAGTAGTTTCGGACGTTTTTATCAGTTTGTTGGGGCATACATCTCACCTCGTCCTTCGACATCTTTGAAGAGATTCTTACCAAATCTCCTAGGTGTCGAACCTACAGTAGTAGGTCATCAGGTAGTCCAGCGAGACAACAGCCAACTAACTTCAGTGAGTTGAGAACAAACAAATGTTATGAACATGACAGAAAGGTAAGCTTTAAGAAATTAAGAATGATTTACTAAGTTTCTAATGGGGAAAATATATATATTTTTAGGTAATCTCACACCAGTCCTCCAACAGTTTCCAGCATGTCACTGAAAAACGAAGAAACACTTAGCGTTTGGCAAACAGTCTCAGGAGAGTAACAGTAAATTATGTTTGAATTTGCAAATGTCATGTTAATGGCAACATGTTATGAAAAAACAACAAACATCAACATGGTGACATTTATAAAATTTACTTCCTGTTCCAACGTATACTTATAGATATTGTTGATTACCAAGATTGGGCAAAAAAAAAAAATAGTTCTGCTTATGGTTACCTGACCGACCCTCTTTTTTCAAAGGAAAAAATGATGATAAAAATTAAATGTATAATTTGATCGTATTAAGTCTTGACCACATGCGGATACCTCCTTATGATTGTACACATAAAAAATTGGCCAAACAAAACACACAAAAAACCCGACCTACATGTACCTACATGTACCCTATTTTGAAATGGCATGTAATCGGAAGCAGAACATCTTTTTGGTTGCCTTTCTTGAAAATTAAAAGTGAAAGAACAATGAAATAATATGAAGCAAGTGAACAACCCTCCGAAAAATATTTAAAGAAAAATAAGCGAGACACCCTTAAACTTTTAACGATGATTGGAGAATGAACGACTTATTGCCCCTTGTAATATTGCACAGAAACAAGGATAGGGGTTTTAGATGTGCTGGTAACACTAACACTATCATAACCAGAAATAATTATAACAAAAGGAAATAAAACCAATGATTATTAATCAACAAAACAAAAAACAAAACAAAACGAAATAAAACATAATAACAAATTATAAAATCACAAACATGTAAAATAGTACTGCTCAGTAGCACACTTGGATTTTTAGTGTTCAGGGTAAATGCAAAGAATTCATTTTGAAAATATTTAAGTTCACTTACCTGTTTTAGACAACTGAAGTCAATTTGGGTGACACAGAGTGACAGGATGGCTCTGATGAGTAGTTGACCCAACCAACCGGCTAATATTTACTTACATGTATACAAAGTCATGTACACAGATTAATAAAAAAATATGATTTTTCATTAAAGAGAGATATTTGTCCATACAATACCATAAATAATGAAATCATTAATTGATTCAGCAGCTATATGTAGCTGCGTCTTTACACCCCGACCGATTCTGCTGGCAAGATCTTCTTAAAAAGTAAGTAAGAAACATCAACTGTAAATGAAGGAATAAAAATGAGGAATAAGAAACTACATGTAACTCAAGGTTTGTAATAAATGAGCAAACTGAAAATACCAACTCATTTGCCATATTACGGCCGAGGTGGGAATACAAAAAAAAAAATTGCCAGTACTAGTTGAAGAATTTTCCCTGACCCCCTCCCCCACAAAAAATCCGGATGTCGTTTTTCATTGTTAATCAGGTTTTTTTTAACGTGTCAGAATACCGAGTGTCGCTTTTTGCAAACACAAGCTTGATGAGTAGCTCATGCGTACGTACGGCTGGTCGTGACGTCGGTCTGTGTACATGTACATGTACATGTATGTACTGTACATGTACTGTACATTATGTACTGTACAATTGTACATTATGTACTGTACATGTACATGTACATGTACATTACGTGTACGTGTACACTTACATGTACGTGTACATGTACATGTATATGTACATGTACAGTACGTGTACATGTACACGTATATTTTACACGGACTCATTGCGCCTCGTCATGCCGCCTGGAATGCTGTAGTCTGGTTCGGGCACCAGCGGTGTACGTGACAACGTGGAGGCGGCGCTCGGACTCCACTCTGGACAACCTAGACAAAAGTGCAAAGAATGGTCGTCCATTCTTTTGGGCGTAATTTAATGTTGTTTATTTCAGTGTTCAGTTGAAAGTTGAAAAACAGATAGAGGAGAATATAGGCTTCGATTTCATGGTAATATTGAACAAATTGAACAATGTTAATAGGGCCCGGTCGGCGGTCGAATATGGCGAGTTTGGTTTGATGCCCCCACCCCCCGTTTTCCGGCTCACGCCACGAAGAGAGACGTCCGGCCGCCATAAATATGCCATTTTCAAGTTCCGACATCTCGAAAGGTTAGAGACGAAAATGTTCCCGAATTTGCTGGATTTCTAGAAGATACATGTACGCTGCTGGTGAGGTAAAGCTAAACTGAAACTAGATTTGTTTCCCAATTAAAAAAATTAATTGAAATTTGACTGAGCCGTCGAGTGTGCTGGGTGTCCGCACGCTACACACGACCACGTTGTTTACTTTGTTACGTACGGCAGTGGTCGGAAATTCGTCAGACTCGACTCGCGAAGACCATTCGCAGATCGTTCGCGAAGAGAGCAGCTTTCGTTCGCCAAGAGAGACGTCCGGCCGCCATAAATATGCCATTTTCAAGTTCCGACATCTCAAAAGGTTAGAGACGAAAATGTTCCCGAAATTGATGGATTTCTAGAAGATACATGTACGCTGCTGGTGAGATAAAGCTTAACTGAAACTAGATTTGTTTCCCAATTAAAAAAAATTAATTGAAATTTGACTGAGCCGTCGAGTGTGCTGGGTGTCCGCACGCTACACACGATCACGTTGTTTACTTTGTTACGTACGGCAGTGGTCGGAAATTCGTCAGACTCGACTCGCGAAGACCATTCGCAGATCGTTCGCGAAGAGAGCAGCTTTCGTTCGCCAAGAGAGACGTCCGGCCGCCATAAATATGCCATTTTCAAGTTTCGACATCTCAAAAGGTTAGAGACGAAAATGTTCCCGAATTTGCTGGATTTCTAGAAGATACATGTACGCTGCTGGTGAGGTAAAGCTAAACTGAAACTAGATTTGTTTCCCAATTAAAAAAATTAATTGAAATTTGACTGAGCCGTCGAGTGTGCTGGGTGTCCGCACGCTACACACGACCACGTTGTTTACTTTGTTACGTACGGCAGTGGTCGGAAATTCGTCAGACTCGACTCGCGAAGACCATTCGCAGATCGTTCGCGAAGAGAGCAGCTTTCGTTCGCGAAGATGGAAGCTGTCTTCGCGAAGCTTTTTTGTATATTCTCGCCTGTAATGGCCGCTGATATTCGCGAATCGGCAGTCATCTTCGCGAATGAAACGACCCCCTAACCCGGTATTTCTTTAGAAAATGCGAAGCGTTCGCGAATAATCCTTCGCGATTAATCCTTCGCGAATCGTGAAAATATTTTCGATCGGTACTGTAGGGTAGGGGTTGAAGTACAGGATGCACATTTGCCAGTGGGAGAGTTAAAATGCTGGCACCAGATGAGCAAGTGCCAAGGGAGAAGGCGGTTGGAGCATGCTGTGTCAGAGGGAGGTGCCAATGCCTGTGCAACCCCATGGCAGTGTATGTACATTTGCAAGAATTGTCACTGCATTTATGTAAATTGTACGCATAACAGTCAGGTTCATCCGTTGCACCTCACATTTGTTGGGCCACTATCAGGCCACCGGCATTTGTCTCCATAACTTGCCACCTAAGGGATCAAAATCCTGCTTGAAAAAATGTACATACAGGTACATATACATACTGTACACAAAGATCAAACCACTTTAGCAAATGGCCGGGTTTGCGTGTACAGCGTTGGACATTTCCTTGCACACTATTGTGGACTACATTTGTGTAGCTTGATATTGACATTCACATGTTACCCATGACCCACGGATCACCAAAACATCAAGCACACATTTTCCATGATATAAATTTACCAAAACTCATCTACTGAGCATATGATTGGTTGCCACCTCAGACTCGTATTCTTATTTCTAGGGGAAACTCTGAGATATGTACAGTACATGTACTGTACATGTACATATCTACTTTGTTCCTCATGGACTCCCATGGGCAGTTAGTACATGTACTGTGAGTTTCTAACTAAAAAATGCCGGGCAAGGGGCCGCTGACAGTTGTATTGCGAGCTGTGGACCGAGACGAGGAGAGCACGTGTTCGTACATGTACATGTAAGTGGCTGTAGACTCGTCATCGCCGACATGATGCGTTTTGCACGTGATTCTGCTCCAGATTTCTTCAGCCCTGGTGCTCGTCCTCTTCCCAGACCAAATAAAGTCAGGAAGTCGACCCCACAAGTGATTTAGAGGCGTGCAGTGTTGACTTCACATTAGAGGAGATTTGTAGTGCTCTCCAATGCCAAACTCATGCCAAATAGGAAACCAGGTTAACGGAGACTGCTGTATTTCCCCATATACACTGTAGAACTGTACAACTAGAGGGTTATACCTCAATGACCCGAATGATTACTAGAGCTGCATCTATTTTGTGAAAATCTGTAAACATTGCACTGATCAAACATGCCAAATGAATATTGAATATAAAGGGTGTCCATTGTACTCTCTAAATGTGGGTATATTCATTGCTCTCTATTCAAAGTTTGTTTTCATGCATGTACATGTACATGTACAGTGTGTACATGTAATTATAGCATACTGAAAAACGTAGTGTGCATAATACTTTACAGTATGCATACTTGAGTATTTGAAAAAGTTGCCTTGTTTGTTGCATTGGAATTGTGGCGTGTGATTGACATTGAAGTTGCTTTGACAAAAACTGCTAGTGACGAGATTGCTAGCAACTGAATTTCCTGCAAATTGTCTCGTGTGCCCAGCCTAAATGGTTTACAAAAAAATGGCATTTGGCTGCATGAACCAAAGGTCAGCGGCATTTATTGTGTGGCTGGTCACCCAAATATTAAAGGAAAAAAAGTGTGGCCTCAACAGTACTTAGTGTTAAATGCCCTTTGACATTCTCTGTCTCCCAAATGATTCATTTGGCCACCTGAAGATTATCTGTGGTTGCATGGCTAGCCTTCAAATTAATCAAATTAATTAAACAAATGTAAGACCTCTCTGAAATTGATGCAAGTACAGTACTTTGTTTGAGAGATTAGTATAGAGCACAGTAGGTCGAAAACCTGTCTCATTTCTCACCTCTTTCCCACCTTATAACCTGCAGGCGGCTGGGGCTTATTTCTTAGAATGCCCAGTAGGCTGCCTGTCCCTCGGTGGGCACTGCAGGGGTAGTCTTCTATTTTTAGGGCCGTCACCCTTGACCCTTCCCATCTATTGGGACTCCTCTGAGAAACCCCCCCCCAAAAAAAACCCCAAAATGTTTGACATTCCCATTGATTTTTGGTAGAGGTGTTTGATATAGACATTGGCTGGGAGGCACTGGGGAGCAGTACATTGTGCATGTACGTCTGGTTGCCTCGCCTCCTGCAATGGAGCTCTCTGCTGTGTCAGTTATAAGTGGAGTTGACAAGTTGACGAGTTGACAGTGTATACAACAGGCAACATGCAAGTGTGGATGAAAGCTAATTGCCATTTGTAAGAGACTAGACTCCCAGTTATCAAAGGCGGCTCTGTATTTTCTGTTATGGAAAAACATGTACATGTAAGTAATACAAACATGGTGGCTAGATGGTTGATACTGACTAATAAATTACCAAAAAATGTAAGTCTTAAAACTTTTCAAAATCTTAAAGGTTTCAATCCTATCAGGAACTTACCTCAAAAGTGCGTATTTTGTCTTTGGTACCATGTACATGTACATGTACAACACCTGTACCATAGACATTTTTATTTTGTATTTGTTCATACTACACATGTACACTTGCATGCATGTACATTGTAGCTCAGGAAAAAAGGCGGGGAAAGGTGCATTGCTTTATAAGCTTTTAAGTTCCACCTCAAAACCCTGTCTGAGGCTGAACCTCAATTCCTCAACCTCACCTCCAACCCTCACCTTGGCTGTAGGCTTCAACTATGCCTGAAGACTTGACTATGCACATCCTTACCCAAGCCCAAGACCCAGATGCACACACACACATGCATGTACGGTTTGTACCGGTAGCCCCAAACATCATCCTGGACCCAAACCAGACTAGTGTTCCTAAACAGTAATGCTGAATTGCTGGGCCGCTGCTTAATCCGAACCCTTATCCCGACATCAACCTCAACCAATAATATGTTTTTGTGACTTTTTTTCCATTTTTATTTTTTTTGTCCCCAGAGGATACAGAGGACCCATCTCTTCACCCAAGAACAAGTACTATATTCAAGACCAAGTCACAAACTCTAGGTGAGTCCAAATGTGCTATCAGTGTCTGGAAGGACCATTCAATTTACCTCTAGGGTCAGGTGCACAAGGGACCCTTTTTCTTAGAATCTTCCTTTAAATGTACAGTGTACAAACTGTATACGAGTATCTATCCCTCAACTTCCCAAGATAATGGGAGCTATCCAAGGAGGTGTTCATACCAAAACAACACAAAGACATGTATACATGAACCAAGGTGTCTTCAAAATCAGCCATGTGCTTAAAAGCAATTCTTCCATTGATCCTTTAGACTACTCCCCAATTAAAGAGGAAGCTGATTCCCCCCCCCCCTCACTCACGATTCTTCATCCAGCATCTCATAGTGCGCTATCTCTTGACAGCACCGTCTTGTTTGCCATTCTGTCTCCCGCACTCTCTGTGCCTCTGTGTCTCTATCGGCTTCGTTGTCTCTCTGTCTCTTTCTTATCTCTCTGTCTCTCTCTCTCTCGATCTCTGTCTCTCCCTTTCTCTCTGTCTCTCTGTCTCTGCTCTCTCCCCTCTCTCTGTCCCTATATTTTTCTGTCTGAATGTTTCTCTCTGTCTGTCTCTGTCTCTGTCTTTTGGTCCCTTTGTGTCTCTGTCTCTATGCCTCTGTCTCTATGTCTCTCTGTCTATTCTCTCTCTCCCTCTGTACGTCTTTCTGTCTGGCCACAGAGGTTGTCCGAGAGCGGCGGAAGCAGAACCAGCTGCAGCTGCTGACCGCCCAGGCAGCCCACCACCGGCGAAGCCGTGCCCTGACCAAATCCAGCTCCTGCTCCACCATTTTCATTGACGACAGCACAGTCACCCAGCCCAACCTTAAGGCCACCATTAAATGGTAAGCCGGGCTAATCAATGCAACAACAATGCACCATTTTCAGTTTCTTCTTTTTTTCTTCTTATCTTGGGCGTTGTTCTTGGATGGTTTCAAATGTACATGTGTACACATGTACATATGTGAAAGGATTTTGTGTAGTTTGTTCCAATTTTTTTTCGCAGATCAAAGTTCGAGTTCGGGCAGTCTGTTCTTCACACGCAAACCCTGTTCTCGCACTCGAACCACACGGACACAACCCAAGAACGCTGCCACTTGGAACAGGATCACACGCCACCTCTCCGCCAGGGTTGTTCACGAACAGCCGAGAACATGCATGCCCAATCTGAACCAGTGTTGCAGAAACTAAACTGGCACATTTAGATATGTGGATCCCTGAGTAGTACAAACAATTTGCAACCCATTAACTGACTTCATTTACCTCACACAAAAAAGAATGCTTGAAATTGTTGAGGGCCTGAGGTTTCCATCCTAGCAGAACCTTTCTCGAGTCTGACTTTGGGAAAGGTCCTGCTAGATTGGAACTCTTTTTGGTTAACACTTAGATGCACATGCACATGCACATACATGTACATACACGGATCTTCAATTGTAGAACTTAAAAAAATGAACAAACACTATTTTCTCGCCTTTTCTTGCAGTGAAGTGGCCCTTGTGTATCAGCACATTCAAAGCACACCTTGGCTGTATTCCTAATTCAAAGGACTATTGCCATTTCAGGGGGAAGTAATGAATGGATGGATGAATCCCATTTTTTACCCAAGAAGGAAAAGAAAATACAGCCATCGCTTTTACACGTACATGTACTTAGGCTTTATGCTGGGGAGTGGTGAACAGGAAAACGTGTATCAAATTACCGGTCATCCGAACGAGAGATAGAGAACTTTCTTTTCCTGCCGAATGAAATCCTCTTCCGCACAATTGACGAAGGAAAGTGCACGTCCATCCTTTGACTTGTGTGTAAGAGTTTGTCATAATTATGTGAGTGCATACATGTACATGTAGTTAACCACGCCACACCACACACATACTCATTTTTGTATCCTTGTGGAGAAATTGCTTTGTTCTTGTGCACTATACCATCGAACGAGAAACAATGTTTTAAAAATGCTCCCATTTCAGCCACATTCACTTTTCTGGGTAGAATTTTGGACTGTATGTCCCTTATACATGTATATAACACTTCAATTTGTGATTTTTACCCATCAAAATGTTTCCGTTTTTTTTCAAATACTAGTATCATGAAAACCTTGTGGAGACCTATACACCATTACAATTTCCCTGTGGAGACCTTTTCAACCCATTGGACTATGTCTCCACAAGGCACTACATCAGATCAGAGTGCTTGACATTAGATCATGTATCCCCATGGTATGGTGCCATACGTCAGTACGTGCACAAACTGTCATGTATCTGGGGTTTTTTTAAGTTTGTGAATCAAGTGCTTTGGCAGTTGGCTGAGGATTTCCTTGATTAAGAAAATTTGCTGGAGCTTGATTGGATTGTGCAGTCCTGATGCGCTGTGTTGCATGCAAGCATAGGGTGCATGGCCAATGATTACATTCATACCATTGTGTGACGGTCCCGGTTCTCATTGCCACTGATTGTGCATTGCTGATTTGTTGGTGGAGCCAGTTGATGGCCTGAGCATAATGAAGTGTGCTGCCCAGACTGTACACTGTACATTGTACATGTACACATGTACACATACATGTACATGTATGCATGCAAAGTCTTTGCATGTAGTTTTGAACATGCCATGCACATGCACACAAAAAACGGTATGTAAAATTCATGTATTGTAGACAACACTCACTGTACATGTACATGTACATGTAGATGTACATACACTACATAGATGTGTACATGCACTTGCATCTGCAATATGTGTGTGTACATGTAGTAACAGTTTGTATCAATCAACTTCATAGGCTGTTTACAAAATGAAGGCTTAGGCTTGGGCTTAGGCTTTGGTAGTTTAGTTGTATTTCTCTTTCAGAATCGTTATAATGTCGCACTGCAGGCATCTTGAAACAAGCATTTGGCCCCAGTTTCTCGGTGAATACTCTCTACAAGTTTATCAAGCCAACAAACCTTCAAATTCGGCAACAAACCGCAACCCTTTTGGGGGTTTTGTCAGATGGAGCTGAAGCCTAAGCCCGAGCCTGATCCATGGATTCATAAAGTGCCATAGTTGATTATACACAGTAACACACAATCACACATGTTCATGTACACTGTACGTGTACATGTACATGTACAGTAGACTGATACTTGAACATGTACATGTGCAATTTCAACCCATTTTGCCTTCAAGGAAAATGCTTGCCTCGGTAAATTTGTCTGAATACTGCATGTACAGACATCAGTACTTTGATACGGGATAGATTACAATTTACATGTACATGGTTATAAATTTAAAGTTTGTCCTTGTACATGTACATCTACGTGTACACATACATGTATGTATGACTAATACATGTGGAGTAGTTGATTTAATTATTGATTCAAAAATATAACTTCCATAAAATAAACATGTAAATTTTAACACAATTACTTATTCATAACTACATAGGAATGTACCACATAGACTTATCTAACAAATGAACAAATACTGGCGAACCATTTTGTACACTTTCCACTCTTGGAGTATTTGATATTCATGGGAGAATCATTTCCTTGTCAGGACTTGCGGCCAGTGAGTCAGGAAGGTGTGTCTGACCAAGTCTGTTTTGAAAGCTAAAAATGATTTCTGTCTGGGAAGCGAAATCTATATGTACATGTATGTACTGTGGATTCTGTCCTTAAACAGGTTAAGAAAAAGGGCAAACATTTTGTTGCCTGAAAAGCTTATGAACGGCCTTTGAAAGTCTCATTCTTTCTTGGGGCCTTGACTATAACGCTGTCCCACTCACTGGCCCTGGGCCTGTGAAATATTCAATCAGGCCAGCGAAAAATGTGAAAGTTGTCAAACCTTGGTCAGTTTGCTGGTCCATTTGGGAAACACAACAAATACTTTTGTCTAGGAGGGAAAACTTGATGTTGGCATTGCAAGCTGTGTGGTGTTGTTTTTTTAGTCCATGAATTTGAATGAATCTGGGCCAGTGAGTTTACAGTTCCTGTGTTCCAGCTACATGTAGCCTGACACATCTACTGGACTGTACAGAATTTTGGTGCCTAGTCTTGTCGTTTGATATGTGTGACTTAAGACCGGTTGAAATAGTTAATGCATTTCCCTGTTTGGCTTTGAGTCCTTCAATCGAATAGGTTCACTTCCTTGAGGCCATCAACTCCAGTTGGGTCGCTGGTTGTGGTGGGATCGTTAATTCGAGTTGTACACATTGACTCCAAATGGGTCATTGGCTCTATTTTAGTCATTAAGTCTAGTTGGGTAAATAACTTAAATTGTGTCACTGATTACAGTTTGGTAATTGACTGTGTCATTGGCTGTGGCTTCAAATTACGAGTGAGTCTTCGCCACAGCCAATGTCCATGGACTTGTGTGTTATTACTGGCCATAGCCAAGGAATTTGGACCTACTGTACCTGTTGACTTGAGGTCGGACCAATGACTTGAGTTGAATCAGCAACTTGAGTTGGGCCATTTTACAGAACTTGGGTTGAACACATTAAGCTTCAACTGGATTACCGTAATGACTTAACCATTAGCTCTAGTGCAGTCCATAGACAAAAGAGTTAGGTCATTGACATTGACCTAGGCTACAAAATCAAGTATGGGCCTACAACTTCATTGGTGTCATTTATTCCCATAGGGTCAAGTACCTGCTACATGTACTGTACATGTAGGTCAAGTAATCCACTTTAGGATATCTATACTTGTTTGGTGATATCCGGCACCAGTTTGGTAACATTTTACACCAGTCGCGTGTCATTTGACACCAGTTGGGCATCATTTGACATCAGTTGCACAACATTTGACACCAGTTGGGCGACATTTGACATTAGTTGGGCGACATTTGACACTAGTTGCTCAACATTTGATACCAGTTGGTTGGACAGTTGACACGGTTTTGGGTCCACTGACTGATGTCTGCTGTTTTGGTGTCTCTCTTTCAGCGTTGCCCTGGCTATCTACTATCATATCAAGAACCGAGAGTCAGACAGGCAGATGGACATATTTGATGAGAAGCTGCATCAGCTCACAGTAAGTAGGAGCCACTCATCACACCTGGACCTTGTCTTATTTCAGAAATCACTTTCCATTGATGTACAAGGATCCGACAACTCAGCCTCCAAACTAACCGATCTCATAATTTTCTAACAGACAAAGGAAATCTGAGAAATTTGGAAGAATAAAAAAAAAAAAAAAAGTTTGCAAGGAAAATTTGACATGCCCAGGATTTGAACTCGAGACCTCTGGCTTAACCTACCAGTGCTCTACTAATTGTCCAGTCCGTAGATGACGGCCTTCCCCAAATAGCCAACTACTGTATATCGTTGAGTGGATTGTTGGGGGGGGGGGGGCTGGGAGGGCTAGTCAGAAGCATGAAAGAAGATGGGAAAGTGACCCTTAATGATATATGGCAGTTATTTCAAACATAGTTGATTGTTTGTTGAAGGCTGCCAACTAAGGGCCGGATAGCTGAGGTGGTTTGAAGAGAAACTCATGCCAAGTGGGTAATTGTTGCCCCTGGAGGTTGACCCAATTCGCTACTTTGGGTGGCCTTAGTAGTTGCCTTCGGCACCACAGCCCAGTTTTAAGGCACTCACACATTCTGTCTAGTTCTCTTAAGCTTGTCACTCAAGTTTCCCGTGAAAGCTGGCATTTGTGATACAGCTCTAGGAGCCTTCCATGCGACAATGGCATCCCCTCGATCTCATTCTCATTATAGAGGTGGAGCTCTTTGACTTTTATTTTTTGTCCTTACAGAAAGATCCTGTGCCTGACGACTACTTCAGGACCAACCCGGAGCATAAGCACATCTACAGGTTCATACGGATGCTCTTCAATTCTGCCCAGCTGACTGCAGAGTGTGCCATTGTCACTCTGGTAAGACTCCTCTGCCGGACAGACTTGATCGAGTCTATTTTTGTCAGTGATCCCCAAGTAAAGTGTATGTGTTGTTGAAAAGAATGGCAAGCATAATCACATTGGACGGGGACAAGTCTAAGACAGGGACCCAGGCATGACATAGTACTGGGAAAAGCATGCTCACCTGAGAAATATTCATGGGAAATCAGTTTGCTAGATGATGGACTCTTTACTGGGAAAAGCATGCTCACCTGATGAATATTCATGAGAAATAAATTTGCTAGATGATGGACTCTATACTAGGGTAAAATACTCACCTGATGAATATTCATGATAAATCAATTAGGTTAGCTTGATGATGGACTCTTTGTGATATTTTTTGAAGAGGGTTTTTGAAAGCCTGATGTATCCTATTAGGAGCTACATGTACATGTACATCAAAGCCCGAACTAAGGGCCAGCTAGGATTGAAATGCCAGGGGTGGATTTCAGAAATCGCCGTAACTTGACTTACAATGGATAAACCATTGTAAATTTCGATGGGTCATATGGGTTTTGTGCATCGCTGATTGTCTTTCGATTAATCGTAAGTTACAATGGGTTTTGAAGAAAACGACCACAGGCCCTCTTAAATTTGAGAAATACTCACTGTTAAGTAAATCATGTCCAAGATCTGTACATATCAGGTCATTCCAATTGGGAAGAAGTTTCACCTTTGAAAAAGGACCTCTAGAATGTTTTACATTGAAGAGTTAGAAGTCCAGATGTTTTGGTTGTAGCATGACCCTCTGGCCTAGAGGTATCTTATTGTCTGTTCAAACAAAACCCTCTTGTTTGAAGGTCTATTTAGAGAGGTTACTGACCTACGCAGAGATAGACATTACCCCGGCCAACTGGAAGCGCGTGGTACTGGGAGCCATCCTCCTGGCCTCCAAGGTGTGGGATGACCAGGCTGTCTGGAATGTGGACTACTGCCAAATACTCAAGGACCTGACAGTGGATGACATGTAAGTCTGAGATTGGCCCTTGTCAGCATCAGTGTCATTCAGGACTGGTCTGAAGTAGAACCTATGCCTTCCTTCCTTTTCCGTGGAAGACGTCGAGCCAAGGAAGAGAAATACAACGGGTTAGGGGTTACCAACCAGAAGCAAGGCACAAGCCTTGAATGTATACCTCCATTCCTTTTGGTGGTAGACTGCCAGCCAAGGATGCCAGATACAACAGGGAGGGGTTACCAGCCAGAAGCAAGGCACAAGCCTGGGAGGGGGTGACTCGTCTGAAGCAAGGCATATACCTCCATCGCAATAGGTGGTAGGCTGCCAGACAAGGCTGACAAATAGAACTGGGAGGGGGTGACTAGTCTGAAGCAAGGCATAATCCTCCACCCCCATTTGTGGTAGACTGACAGCCAAGGCTAATGAATATCAGTCCTAAATAAACCATCAGCTTTCATCCCTATTTGTGGTGAATTGCGAGCCAAAGCCTCCACCACTACAAGTGGTGGACTGCCAACCACGGAGAGCCACTCTGCCTCTGAAATCTCCTTGACAGGATTCGTCACCTCTTTTTTCCACACACCCAGGAATGAACTGGAACGGCAGTTTCTTGAGATGCTCCAGTTCAACATCAATGTTCCGTCCAGTGTCTATGCTAAGTACTACTTTGACCTGCGCGACCTGGCCGATGCCTACGACATCTCCTTCCCCTCGGAACCCCTCAGCAAGGAGCGAGCTCAGATGCTGGAGGTAACTCTCACTTCATCGCTTGATATTGCCTGGCACCTTGTGCATCAGAAACTTCTTCTTCGTGGGATATTGCTTCAACGTACAGTAGATTTCTTGAATCACTCCTGAATCAATATCTTTCTAAGGAAAAGCACAGGTTGACTTTGAGGCAAAGTAACCATGTTAAATTGATCTTATTTTAACAGTCACCATAGTTTGAATTTTAGTTCTGGCTCAGATTAATCATTCATAATCATTTTTATTGCTTAGTGGATGCTGTTTTTGATATTCATGTAATAATTATGTATTTAAACACTATATTTTTGTAGGTAGGGAAAGTTGCTCAAATCTCCCGAAGTCTGATATACATGTAGATACCAAGTATTGTGTGTTTGTCTGTCTTTCTTGTCTCCTCTCACTGTCTCCTCTCTTGTCTCCCCTCCCTCTCTGACTCTTTTTCCCTCTGTCTTTCTGTCTCTGCCTCCGCCTCTGACTCCATCTCTGCCTCTGCCCTTGCCTCTGCCTCTGCCCTTGCCTCTGCCTCTGCCTCTGCCCCTGCATCTGCCCCTGCATCTGCCCCTGCATCTGCTCCTGCCTCTGCCTCCGCCCCTGCCCTTGCCTCTGCCTCTGCCCCTGCCTCTGCCCCTGCCACTGCCCCTGCCACTGCCCCTGCCCTTGCCTCTGCCTCTGCCCCTGCCCCTGCCTCTGCCCCTACCTCTACCTCTGCCCCTGCCTCTGCCTCTGCCTCCGCCCTTGCCTCTGCCCCTGCCTCCTCCCTTGCCCCTGCCTCTGCCCCTGCCTCTGCCGCTGCCTCTACCTCTGCCTCTGCCCCTGCCCCTGCCTCTGCCCCTGCCTCTACCTCTGCCTCTGCCTCTCTCATTGTCTCTCTTTGTGCTTCCTTCACCAGGCTATCTCGAGGATATGTGACGACAAGATGCGAGACCAAATGTACCAGGAGCTCAAGCGCTCACCCAGTGTAGACGGGATTCACCTGGGCCCCAAATTCACAGCGGCGATCATCTCATGACACCAACTCCTTCCCCCCTCTCTGACTCCAAGTCACCTTAACCGAACCTCCCCTCAAAAAAAAAGAAAAAAAAGAAAAGAAGTGCAAGTATTTAAGATTAAAAAAAGAAAAGTAAACACAAAAATGAAGCCAACCAACTGCATATTTTTAAAAAAAGTTTTTTGTTTTGTTTTTGGGAGAGGTCTTTTTTTGTGCCACGAGGGAAAGGTTATTGTCATTATGATGTTTATCTTGCCACGCCGAAGTGATAAAATTGGGTCCCCCAGGAGATGAACCCAAGATGTTCTGTGCGGCTGATGATGGTGGAATTTCCGAAAAACATTTCAAAAAAATTAAAAACCGTCTGGGCTCTCAAAGAATGGACCATTGTTCTTGCCAGTTTTCGTGCGACATCCTATCCCAATTGGGACTTGCTTCTTTCTCACTTTTCTTCTTCTCCAAATGTCGCCCGGTGTCCCCTCTCCCCCATCCTTCGTCCAGAGAACCAGGAAGAGCTTCCGAAGCCTTCAGCAAATCCAAAGCTGGATTGTGAAAGGACTTTAAGAAGGGGAGTGCTCTAGGAGCTGAGAAACTATTCTTTGCCCAAGGTGATCTGTTTTTGTTGTGTGTGTGTAAATGCTGTCCGTTGTCAAATCCATCCAACCGCACGTGTCCCCCGCCTCACCGTGGATTCTGTAATCACAGCACACCACCAAGAAGATACGGCAGCAAGGAAAGGACTTCAAACACTAAGATCCTCTCCATCAATAAGGACAGGCTTCAACTATTGATGGCTGCATGGTTGAAGTACAGTCTGCACTGGGCGGGATTGGATCAACTTTGTAGCATGGCACCCGATGTGACTCTGCCTTCAATCTGAGTGTTACTCCATACAGCAGTCAGGACTCTTGTTTTGTCCGCCTCTTCACTGGCCTAGTCTTGATGCTCAGGCCTTGCCTTGCCTTCATATCCGTCCGTGGAATGATGCACTGCAGCCAGTGAGCCAGGGAAGTTCCCATTATCCATTTGCTCATCCTGCTTCACCTCCACCATCCAACTGCTCGTAGTAACTGCTGAGAAGTACTGCTCACGTTGAAGCTCCATTTTCACGTTCAGATTCAATCTGAACACCCAAAGAATAGCCTTTGATTTGTGCTACTTTTTAGAATGCAGTGGAGTCGAATCCAGAACCTCATCTGCACTTTGGAAAGAAGCCTTGGATTCTAAAGAGGAATCTGGCACCCGGACCACTGACGTAGTGCTCAATTGTGTCAAGTTTCCATCCCAGTGGGGCCTGACTACAAGACTTGACTAGTCATCCGGGCCCTGGTTATGACAGCTGCCTGGTGGTAGTAATTGAAGAGCACAGTAAGAAAAGAAAGCCCAGCCCAACAATGGTCTTCTGTGAGGTGACCGGTCAAGGGGCAGAAGCTAGCTGCCCATGTCTCAGTTGAGCACATGCACAAGCAGCCCCAATGCTGGAACCCTCCCCCCTCCCACCCTCTCTGACTGTCTTGGTTTTGAGAAGGAAACAATGGAAAAAGGAAAGAAGAAATGACGAGGAAAAAAAATAAGTACTTACAGTTACACATGGTTGCTGCAAAAGAACGAAGCGAGGAGTCCACTTTTTGATTGGTTCTGGAGTGTAATTAATCAAGTAAGCAAATTGAATGACAAAGGAAACTGAATATATAATTATATACATGTATATCACTCTCTGCCAACTCCCAACCCTCCACACACAAACTCACCCAATCTTCCTTCTAGCCACACGTATGCTTTGTAAGGTGCAGGTAATTTAAATTTTCGTTGTTTAGGTAATGTATTGACCATTTTGTGCGCGGGTATCGTCACCAAAATGTCTTTATGTTCAAACAATGTGATGCCCGTTCACAGTCAAAGCTGTGGATACAATGAACTCACCCAGGATTTTGTGGGTCACAGTGGGTCATTTGCTGCAGTGACTCTTCACAGCATGTTCACAGTAGTGGCGTTAAATGTAGTCATTCGCTGTCCCAGCTGTGGGTGCAATGACACTATTCAGCCCGCACACAGTTAAGCATTTGGTATATGCTGGCATTGACTGAACCTAGCCATTTGGGCCAGCAGACATAATGGCCGTTCCCACCGTGCAAATAATCGGGATTTGAATCGCGATTGAAATACCACCCTCCCCCTCTCAAAAATGGTGGGTGTGTCCTTGACGCATAAACAAGCATGGCACTTCCAGTCAGTCAGAGCATGAGCAGTGCATTGTGGGAATTTGTAAAAATCTTTGCGATTTCTAAGAGCATTCCCACATGCACCTTGTGGCAAACAAATTAGATTTTTTGTTTTGTTAGGAAAGTCGAACTAATAGTCGAGTCTGAATCATGATTCAAATCCCACTAATAATCATATTTACTGTGTGCACACCCACCAAAAAAGAGGACTTTGAATCGTGATTCAAATCGTGATCCAAATAATTGCAGGGTTTTTTTGTTGGGGAGGACAATCACGGTGAAAACGACCCTGTAAACACTGCATGAAGTGATCAAAAGTAGAAATATTTACTGCACTTCCACTGTAATTCTCGTGTTTTTTATTTGATAACATTGAAATTGATCGATACCACTTTTTTGGGGGAAGCCGATTTCAGACTTCAGACTGGGCAGGCAGTGGAATGTGTGGAAGAGGGTATGAGACTGAAACCTGCGTGCCTTTTCTTCGTTGGTTTTTTTTTTTTGGGGGGGGTTCTTAGTTTATTGCCATTGTTTTATTTTGTACTCTAAATATTCTAAGTCTTTTTACAAACTAATCGTGACAGAGAAATTTATTTTAACATCATAAGAAAGAAATTTTTTGGGGGGGTCATTTGAACGTCTTCTGTGCACGAAAACCCTTGTCCCCCATATCCGTATTTTGATGTCACTATTTTAGAAAGAAAAACCGGCACCGTTAATGTGGAATAATGCATTCTTCGATGTGTACAAACTGGAACATTTTAATTGTAGTCTGAAAAAAAAAAAAAATGTAATGCAAACCGGTATTGTTATTTAAAAAAACAAAATTATTGACATGTTTAATATAAACTTTGCTAAGGTCAGGAATGTGAGATGAAACGCAGCCACTCTGTGATCTTTTGTGCACCCCCCTGAAAATGGTCACCGTTTACACTACAATAACTACATTATATCTCAGGTCTTTAACCATGACCAAAGAAGTAAACATATCACCTCTGCAAATTGTCAACAATGGAAAGAGAGGAACTTGTAGCCATATATATACGTATTTAAAGCACTTTTTGCATGTAGTTTATTTTTCATTAATGAGGTTTCTGTCATGGATTTAAGTATTGACAACTTTTATGTGTGGGTTGTCATATTGTCAGACTTTGTGCATTGATGACATTTTCAGCACGCCGTGCCATTGAGTGTAACACTTTGGCAGATTCCTATGTGGTTTCACTTCACTCACATGCAATGGTGAACTGGAAACCCACCCTTAATCCTTACACATCTGATGCAGCAGTCCACAAAATGGCCAAGAAATCTTTGACTGGACCGGGAATTGAACCCGAGACCTCTGGTTTTGCATACCATTGCTACCTCTGCGCCACTTTTTACATGCTGTGCAGTTGGTTGCCACCATCATGTTGCCTGCCAAAGTTGCCTCATGACATGGCCGTGATTCAACGGTACCTTGCAAAGGAAATGTCACCCGTGTGGATTGTCTGACGAGGTTTCAACCGTGAACATTCGTCACCATGCTACCTGGGCAAGACCAAAAAAACTGCTCTTGTAATGTATTGCTATGGCATTTGTAATCTAAAGCACCTACCCCCATCCGTTTCTCCAACCAGTGGCATAGCTAGGGTTCCAAGGCCCTGCAAGGTCAGGGGATGGGTAGACCTTTCAATCCCCCATGTCTGTAAGACACACACAAATGTTGCAAACGTCTTACTGACTGAAATGACCAAACTGCAAATCTCAATGCTTGTGGAGGGCCTGACGTTTTAGATCCTAGCCGGACCTTTCCCTGCTAGGATGGAAACGTCAGGCCCTCTACATTTTTGAGGAGACCCCTTTGGCCAAGGTCACTCACTCTAGGTCAAGAGAGCAACACGAAAGTCAAGAGTGGAACCGAAACTTTTCTTCCAAATTTCAAACAGGAAGGTTCCTTCAGTAGTTTGTATTTCTCTTGATTCTCATGGTCCTTACGGAAATTATATTTCATTGCTCTTATGTGCCACCTTAGCGGGGGTGATTACCAATTGAGTTGACCTTAGTTAAGCCACTTCTTACCCTTCCCCATCCCATCTTAGCCCCCCCCCCCCTGCGCCTAAGTAATAAAGCCACAGTGGGTTCTTCAAGGAACTGCTGCTGTTCTGCAATGGGCCAGTCAGTGTGTACCCTGGGCCAAGACTCTCTGGCGCAATTTCAGAGAGCTACTTTAGCATGGATATCTGCTTACCACGAACAAATCTCCCCTAGATAAGATACCAAGTACCGAGGGGAAGGTTTGCGGTGACACCATGTAACGTGGCAACAGGCAGAGTACATGCTGCCTTAAATGTTGTTACAGGCTCTTTTCAGAGCCACACTTGTGTCACTGCATACCTTTCTACTTCAAGTCTCCCGTAGTTAAGCAGGCTTACCAGCCATATTTCCATGCAGAGTGGGTTACATTTGGCTCATATTTGAGTTCAATAACTTGGCATAAGATACGAGTTGATCAATGGCTACCAAGAGTTTTGGTGCGTTGGCAAGTTTTCATGCTTAACCAGCTCTTTGAAATTCACTCCAGATCTACCAACTTTTTTTTCACCAGGCGATGTTTATTTCCCATGATTACTTTATATAACAGAATCATCCCCACACCTCCCTGTAGAATCATGAATGCTACAATTGTAATAATTTATACTTCTTTTGCAAACGAATGTACTCTGTTTCTTCCCTTTTGTTGTGAGTAAAGTGTTTTGTATAAAGTGCAATTTTAAATTATGTCGAGAGGAGAATTAAAAGTAAAATTGATTTTGATGTATTGGCTGTGAGGATAGAATTTTAATATATGCTCTGTGTCTTTGTACATTTTCTTGTTTTAGTAAGATCATTGGTCTCAGTGTCCGTCTCCTAATTCAAGTAAAAAATAATAATTTTGGCTGTTGAAGGAAATATATATTATTAAATATTAAAAGAAATGCTTCTGACTAGCGCCCCCCATGCACTCCAACGAAGACAGCTGACTATTTGGGAGGACCTCTGCCCAAGTGTAAAATAGCTCAGTTGGTAAATCAGAGACAATGCTGTTTGCATAAATTGTGGAAAAAGCAAAGACAATTTTGTTTCTGGACTGGGACACGAATTTGAGACCTATATTCAGATAATGTTCTAAATTTCAGCAAATTGCCTGTAAAAAGAAGCAATTGACTTAAAAACTGTCACTGGAATTTATTTTTATGGCAAAATAATTAGGGCTATGACACTTTCAATCTGTCCTTTTAAATCACAGGTCTTTTTCTGATTACTGAGTGTGCAGTAAATTGTTCCCTGTCCCTGTCGTTCCTTTGTTTGTGATCCGAAAAAGTAATTTCTTAGGATTTGACAGTCTCATTTGAAATTAAACAAAAGCGGATGAATGTATTACAGTTGAATAGGCACCAGTTGGTGATTGTGTACAGGCAGGCAGGCAGGCAGGCTGGGAGGCAGGCAGACTGGGAGGCAGGCAGGCAGGCTGGTAGGCAGGCAGGCAGGCAAACAGCTACAGGCCGGCAGGCAGGCTGGTAGGCAGGCCGGCAGGCAGGCTGGTAGGCAGGCAGGCAGGCAGACTGGCAGGCAGACAGGTAGGCAGACAGCTACAGGCAGGTAGGCAGGCAGGCTGCCAGGCAGACAGGCAGGCAGTGCAGGCAGGCAGGCAGAGACAGTTTCTGTCCCCAATACAATGTATTTGTATTAAACGTGTCAGCTGAATTTTGAATAAAAAATCAGCGTTTTTTTCGTCTGGATGTGAGAGGGACAGATGTATCGATCTTTTGGTTTGAAAGAAGGACTTCAACTCAAATTAAACAATTAAATGAGATGAAATGAAATGAAATGACAAAATCCAATCAGCCTTAGCAGTGAAATTTATTTCCATTTCTGGCAATGAAAAAGTACCATAAGCAGTCACATCTAAGAAATCCCCAATAGCGTTCAACCTAATGTCGGTCATGTTACTCCTAATCACAAGGATTTGCACCTCCAAAATAGTACTGACACAGTACACTTCCATTTTAAAATTCAAAGGTCTTCCATATGAAAAATAGGGCTACAAATCTGTTGATATTAATATTGCCCCCAAATGTCGGCGCTCAAGTTATTACTAACAACAAAAGTTGACATTGAAAACTAAACAGGGCAAAAAAGCTTTTTCATACAAAATTTGTTTCCATCGCAGGGTTTCTTTGAAAGCTCCTACATATTCTGACTGAAAAACAAAACCACAAACCCCACAGACACAAACCTGACCTTACTGCCCCTCATTTAAACATTTTCTTACCACCCACCCCACCCCCCAAAAAATGTAATTTATTATGGCACCCATCAAAACTACACCAAGCACCTCCCATTTGTATTTGTAACAATTAAAATTGGCACAAATTCATGTGGTGATACTGAGAATGATGTCACACATTCCACTTGAAAAAAATATCATTAGTCTCTTATTTAAACTTGTTCAACAAGTAAGTTAATTCCCTCAAGGGGGAGGATTTTTAAGTACCCAAAACTGATTTGTATCTGCACCTAGTCATCTAGTAAAGTACATGAGCTAAGACTACACATTAAAGATGATTACTCTTTGAATGACAAGATACATTCAATAGTGACTGACTCGAGACTAGCAACAATTGCATTAAAACTGTCACTGTATTAAAATTGCAATTTCTTATCCAGCAAACAGTGAGCTATTTTACATAAAAAACAATTCACGTAACTGAATTGAGCATTTGTGCATTTATTAACATAAATGGAAAAAAATATACACATTTAGGAAAAAAAATCACAATAGTTTGTCTCTATTTAGAGAATCACTGGATTTTGAAATAAACACAAGATATCATATTTTAAACCAGCTGTGCTTCAGTTAAAAATATAGGTGCCATATTAACTTTGGCATGATGATAAAACTTCTTACCAAAAAAACCTCCATGACACAACTTGATGTGTAACAATTATTATTCACGAGGGTGATTTATATGCATGAATTTATATTCAGAAATCACTTTCATGAATATTCATGGTTAGACATGACCTCTGGGTTATTGACTGGCTCTTCAAATAAGAAATATCACTGTGTACAGACTCTCTTTGGTTTTGGGAATAAAAAAAAAACCAAACAAGAACTATTTATAATCTGATTTAATGACTACAATAGTGACTGCTTTCATTCTGGGCTATTTGGTCATTTGTTGCACATGAAGATGTTCAAAGTCATTTTATAGGCAATCAATGTGAGTTGATAAAAAAACATTATATTATTTTTAATACATCGCCACTGCTTTTTGTGTGCAAAAATCTTTCACAAAATCTGTCTTTAAATGAAAAACACCCCAAACCCTTGCACCAAATTCAAGCCAAATAAATACAAAATACAACAAAACTTTGAGATTGATCTTTTCTGTTTTTAGTCTTACGTGTGAATCACAAAGAGAAGCAATTCATTCTAAACAACTGTACAAATAAATTACCGTGGTTAATTAATATGGCGCGCTACATTAACAAATCTCGTACTGTCCAGTGTCACAAGCACTTGGCCAAAAGCTTAGACAGAATTGACTGCTGTGACTGCTTATTTGCACTAAATTCTACAAACAGAATTGTCCTGTTCTTGTTTCTGTCCTTAAGGATCAGCTGCTATACTATGGATCTGCAGTGCCTGCACAGATTACTCCAACATAAGATGAACAAAAATCACGGAAAACTGACCGGGACTTCTTGAGAAAAAATGGGCAATTCTTTGACAGAACCCTTCTCAAGAGCAGAACCAACAAAAGAGAGCCTTGGTGCTTGTCACTCTGCTTTTTGAGAAAGGTCCTGCTAGGATTGAAACATCAAGGTCCTCTGCAGTTTTTTGGGTCAGCCGGTAAACCCTAACTCAACAGCTTTGTCACTCAGAATACATGCAGCCATACAGTCATAGTTCAATTATGACAGAGATCCCAACTCATGGCTACTGTTATGACTGTGGATAAGGCAACATGCACCGGTCAGCAGCGATACCATCAGTCCCCTTCGGACCATGTTCGGACACATCCTAGCACAATGAATGATTCTTCTCAGACAGGCAAATTGCATTCATTGCGCAAGTTTTACCTCCAGGTCAGATTTGTTCTATATTGCAGGAATAATCCCCTCACCTAGTTTCTCATCGAAAGGATACTTGTGAATAATGTTTTCAAACTTCAGTCCCAGAAACAAACCCCAAATTAAAAATAATCCCGAGACAATTACTATTTCATGATTACCATCTCCATGGATTTGTTAAACAAAGACGTACTGCATATATAAATATATTTAAAGGTCATATCAAAATTCATTGGTTATGGCTAGAATCAATACACAGGTCTATGGTGAGTGGCTTCCAGCTGACTCCTGTGTAACTAAAAGCCGTAGCCAAATACCGGTAATTCAGGCAAGTACAAATCATGCATAAACTAAGTGCCAAATAATACAAAAAAAGAAGAATCTCTCAATGCTGGAGTTTGATATGTAGTTGGCATTGAGACCTGATAAATATATGGCATTAAGGAAAACTAAACCTTCAGATCAAAGAAAAAGGATCTCCTGAAATCAGACCTAAGCCCGAATGTCCATAAAAAAGCACCCTTCCACTAATAATTTGATATATAAAAAATATCATATAAAGCTTGACTAAATATGTAATTTAAATCAAGTAAACTAAATACCTGGTTACAGTGGTTAGTTCGTTTTACTTTCTTCACTATAAAAAAGTTTGTACTGTTAGCTAAGGACTGTAAAATTAGAAAAGACAATTAGATTGTAATTTTTGTTTCCCCCTTGATGTGGAATGGTCCAATTTCATTGGGTAAAGATAAAAGGGAGGAATTGATCAAAGAATGCCATGGCATTGGCTAAATGGCCAATTAAGGAAGAAAAACATACACGAAAAAAGCTTACAGAACTTCCATTGTGAAAAAGGGCAAAGAAACCTTTTACTAAATACTAGACTGGCACTTGAACCCGAGACCTCTGGTTTGGCATACCAGCATGCTCACCATCCGAGCTATCCAGCCCTTAGATGGTGGCCTTCCCAAACAGTCATTCAGTCTTTGCTAGGGAACTTCCATTGGTTAGAAAAGGTTGAATATGTGTGAGAAATTTTTTTTTTTTTTTCATCTGATGGCTTAAGTTGGAGAAAGTCTGTGCTGTTACATCACGGTGCCTTGAAGTTGCTTGACCTTGTGACCTCTGTGACCATCCTCTCGACCTCAGATCTCATGCCTCAAACTGTAGTAGGCATCAAACCAGATCTTGCCCGACTTTTCCAATGACCTATTAGAGGGGGAGGGAAGAAGGATGAAATTTGAAATCACAGAAAACCCTTGAATTGTGTTTTCTGGGGAGCTGGATAATACAATTTACCAGCTGAAAGTGCAATGCGTTCTAATATGGCTGGAAGTCTACCACCAATAGGGATGGAGGCTCATGCCTTGCTTCAGACTAGTCACCCCTCCAAGTTATATTTGTCAGCCTTTGCTGGCAGTCTACCACCAATAGGAATAGAGGCTCATGCCTTGCTTCAGACTAGTCATCCCTACAAGTTCTGTCTGTAAGCCTTGGCAGGCAGTCTACCACCAATAGGGATGGAGGCTCATGCCTTGCTTCAGCCTAGTCACCCCTAAAATTTCAGTCAGTAAGTCTTGGCAGGCAGTCTACCACCAATAGGGATGGAGGCTCATGCCTTGCTTCAGCCTAGTCACCCCTAAAATTTCAGTCAGTAAGTCTTGGCAGGCAGTCTACCACCAATAGGGATGGATGGCTCATGCCTTGCTTCAGCCTAGTCACCCCTCAAAGTTCTGTCAGTAAGCCTTGGCAGGCAGTCTACCACCAATAGGGATGGATGGAGGCTCATGCCTTGCTTCAGACTAGTCACCCCTTGCTGTTCTGTTATCTATGGCTAGTCTTCCCTTGTCCAGGTTGAGCAGCTTGTGAGGGCCAAATGTCATTGAGCACAGCCACAAATGGTTTCCCATCAAGATGAAAGATGTCAGACTCACGTGACAATGTCCATGAAGGCCCCGCCCAGCGTCTTGAGCTTGTAATCGAAGCCGTGCTTCTCACACAGTGAACGGGCCAGGGGGGCAATGCGGTGAAGATTGTGGCGTGGCATGGTGGGGAAAAGGCTGAGGAGAAAAAAAAAAAAATCAATTGAAAAAAAAAAAAATACCTTCAATTGTGAATGACTTTCTTTGTCCATTGAAAAAACACACCATCCATCCTGGTATTTTATGACTTGGCAAAGATGGAATCTGATTCAGAACAGCCTTACAAAGTCTGCCATTGAGAAAAAAGAATGCTAGTACTAAGGCTCTGAAACTAAAGATTTGGTTGCAATCCTTAAGTCTGTTACTGTTAGAGAACGTTGATAAACAAAAACAATAAAATTCAGGATGATTAAAACAGCAGTGTTCATTTTGGAGCTGAAACATTTGCATCAATTCTATGGGATACTCACTGGTGCTCAATCTGGAAGTTCAAGTGTCCGGTGAACCAGTCGTTGAACCAAGACTGAGCAACGTTACACGTGGCACTGAGCTGTGTGGACAGGAAAGAAGAACAATCGGTCAAAATCAAGCCAAAACCAATAGACCGATGAACACAGTATGAAGCACTCCTTTTTCATGAGTAACCCCCCCCCCCAAAAAAAAAAAAAAATTAATAAATAAATAAATCAAGATTGTTAAAAAAGTTTAATCCAGAGTTTTGAGCTTAAGTACAATATGGTGCTTCAGCTGCCGTATGACCGAGAGAACAGTCAGAGACATAGGCTCCGGTGTGGGATAATGGGCTTACATAAGGTGGGTTGTGGGGTACCAGAACAATGGGTGGGTACTCAGAACAATGGGACCTGCTCCTTGTGGGGTACTTATTTGGTACCCCTTAAGGTTTTCACGAAACTGGTTACCAGTATTTGGAATTAAGTTAACTCAAAAAGGAGGAATTTCCGAGGTATGTTTAATCGTCGCAAATAGAACTACATTATATAAGGGACGTTCGCTAGAAATTTCAGCCTAGGAAAGTTATTCTGGTTCGAAAGGGAGCGATTTGAATTATGCTTTTCTAAGAGTTTTTTTTTTAGTACACCAGAACAAAGGGAATACCCCACAAGTATACGCGTGTACGGGTGTGTGCACGCACGCTATAAAACAAATCTCTACTCCTTACCTGAAGGGGAACCCAAGGCTTCTCCGAGTCCTCCTCAATGGTCATGGGAATGTGATTGGACTGGGCCACCCAGGTGAACCACATACTCTCCAACACTCTGCAAGGGAGAGGTGAGACATCAGAAATGGCAATTAGACTGGTACGCCTATCTAACTCCAACAAACTGACACGTATACATATCGATACGACTCAAAAAATCTTTCGAAAACATGGCAAAGAAAACATTGACTGGACCGGGACTTGAACTTGAGACCCCTGTTTTTGTGTACTGGTGCTCTTACCATCTGAGCTATCCAGCCCTTAGATGGCGGCGTTAACAAATACTTAACTCACCGAGTGCAAGCCATCGACTTGAAATATTTTCAAAAGCACATGGAATCCTTGTAAAGGGAAACTCGGTGCTGAATCTCCCTAACCCATTTAGCCCCGCCCACTTACCTCATGATCTCAAAGAGCAAGATGGTCTTCCACAGGCCAAGGAGTGGCACATAGAAAAGGACAAACCTCACGTAGAAAGTCATCATGAAGAACAGGTCCTGCACAAGAAGAGCCAATCAGAAAGGAGACTTCATCAGCCTTATGCATAGGCATGAGCCATTGTAGTCAATTCATTGGCCAATGAATCATGCATAGTCATAAGCCTATGTGAATACTATACTACATATTATTGCATATGCATCATCTATTGCAGTCAATGAATGGCAGGTTTGTCATATATATTCATATGCGTTCATCGGTCTATTTAATGACTACAATGATCAGCCACTCATGCATATACAAGCAAGTGATTGGCCAGCTGCTCAGTCAATCTGAGTAACGACTGAGTATTCATGCATATTCTGGAGAACGCAAGTCAAGCTCATTGGCCAGTTACTCATAAATAGTCATGAGGAAATCCTGTCGGGCAAACACCTAAGAAATAGTTCGCTTGAAGACTTAAAACAAAACACCAGGCAATGACAATTTGATTTCAATAGTCTGTCATGAACTCACCAGCCATTCCTTGCGCTTGAAACAGAAGAAAAATGTCATGAACTGGAAGTAGACAGGGAACAGAAGAGGTGGCCCAACTATAAAGAAGAGAAAAAGGGCAAAGTCATTAATAGATGATTCAATATGCTTGGCATAGAAGTGTGCTGGGTGTTGTGGGAGCTCATTAGGGTTGCATTTTGCTGGTCAAAAATAAGGATTGGTTTGTTTGGTTCTGTTTGGCAATAGTCCAGTGGCAAGTTATGAACTTCATCACCTGGTGTTACTGCAACCTACATGTAAATGAAATTGCCAGGGAAAATCTGTGCGCTAAATAGTCAGATCAATTATAGGTACAGTAGTGACCGACAAAATGAAACCCAGGTTTCTGCTGTAGGGTCCTGGCCTTGAACTTCTCCTATGATAGCCGGACTTGCCGTTAGCTTTACACTGACAGCAGGCCAGGCCAGGCCAGCACAACATATTTTCTGGTGGCCAGAATGGATCTTTTTGTGGCCCAGAGAGCTTGATTTTCAAAGTTGGTTGGTGTGAAAGGCCGGATTCTTGCTCACTGACCAATAGGCAAAAATGAGTGTGGCAGTGACTGCATGTTGGGCCTCAGTCTCTATGGGGTAACTGAATGGTTGGGCAACCATGGCATCGGGCTACAGGATCAGCGGCCCATGTTGATAGGCACTTGACATCCGGGACGCTATTCGAGTCAAGCTACGTTGGGCGCAGCGGCAGGATTTGGCAGGGAGGTGAGAGGACACGAAGAGGGGAGCCACTCACTGATGAAGAAGTACTTGTGCTGGTGCTGGTAGGGCATCCCCGTCTTGCCTTTTGCCGCATTCTGCTGGGCCACTTGCTTGGGCATGTCTTCGCCAACCACGAAGAGTGCCTCCAGTCTGACGTCGGGGTCCTTGTTGATCTGCGGAGGGTGGCGGAGGGGAGGGGAGGGGTGGTCCAGCCATCCAATAGAAGGTAAAAAAAAAAAGAGAATAAGAGAGATTGCCTGATTGTCTGAGAGAACGAGATGGAAAAAAGTCACAGAGTGAGAGAGGGAGAGAAAGACCCACAAAGAGAGTGAGAAAAAGGTGACGGAGAGAAAGAGAGGGAAAGACTTAAAAGAGTCGCAGAGTGAGAGAGGGAGAAAAAGACCCACAAAGAGAGTGAGAAGAAGTGATGGAGAGAAAGAGAGAAAGAAAGATGAAAGTGGGAACGAGAGAAAGACCGAGACAGAGAGAAACAGAGATGAAAAGGAGGCGATAGAGAAATCGATACAGGAAGAAGAATAGGGAGAGGGAAAGAGGGTGAAATTGAGAGAGAGTGGGGGAAGAGAGAGGCAGTCAGTTCAAGTCCTGTGGTTTCTAGAGATGTTAGAGATCTAGAGATGCTCAGCGCACATCAAACTTGCTTGCCTTGCTTACGGAAAAAAAAAAATGCCCTGCAAGGACCCAAGAGTCAGGCCCTCAACCAAAACAAGAGTTTGGGTTAGAACTGTACTATCGTGACTTACCACATTGGGCTTGGCATGGTGCTGATAGTGCATGTGGTTCCACCATTTACCTGATGCACCCTGCAGATCAGACAAACAAATTCAAGATTTGATAAAAATAATAATTAAACATTGAAATCAGCATATGCTATAACTACAAATCTCATAGAGGAAACCCTTGTCTGAGTGTCCCTTTTTTCACAGCCATAAATCAAGCCATTAAGTGTTCATAAAATTCAAACAAATTAAAGGAAAATTTGAAGCCAGAGGTGTTGGGTTCAGCTAAAATTTTCTATGCCATTATTCAAAATTATGTCTGAAAGTAGAGAGACTCCTGTTGTTGTTTTTTTATCAGCATCGGTTTTGGGCATGAGGGTGTCTTCGGCAATTGATTTTTACAAAAAGGTCTTTTTGAAAAAGGTCCTGCTAGGATGGAAACCGTCAAGCCCACTTAATTTTGAGATTTGCATTTTACAAACACGTATTCTCTGTCACAAACACACACAAGGACTTTGATTGAAGACATCGGATCAGACGATCGTTTGTCATCGATTTCTGAGTATAATTGGCCAACCATAAGCCGTGCACACTGGTGGCTTAGTACTGTCTTATTGTTCCGTGATGCAAAAGGCCACTAAAAGCAGCCATTGTGCAACCCGGCAGATTGTTCGAGACTGCCAGAGACAGAGAAGCCCATTAGTCCCAGATGACTGAGTGTTTTTGGCAAATTTTCCAAATCAACTGACCATTGATGCCTTAAAGCCCCTACACAGCATTGGTCGAGGTCAAAGAATAGCATCCATACGTTGTCTTGTCCAACATATGCATGAAATAGCACACCGTTGAAAATTTCAGCTCAATCCGCCAACCGAGTCTCGAGATAATTGTGGAAACAGCTTCATTTGTTTCGCGAAAATGCAGCATTCAACGCCGTACTGTTCCAAAAAATAGTTTAGATCTCGGTGAGATGTTAAAAATTTCTTTTACTCTTTTCTCCCAAAATACAACATTTTAGGCAGAAATGTTTCAGTGCAAGTTTCTTCTATAACCATCTTCAAATTGTATTTGTTTCATGCAAATCTGTGAACATTTCTGTTTTTCGATCTTACAAATGTTGTGTAGGGGCTTTAAATGAGACTAAAATAAAAAAGACGCCCCTTTTTCACCACACAAAGACGAAGTAGTCTCGTCCTAAGACAGTGTTGCTCTTGAGCAAGAAACTGTTTACTAAATTACACAAAGTCCTTATAGACAAGCCACTGTTTCTCTCAGTTGCACTGTCACTGGTCTTGGACAGTGGCTGTGCAAATTAAACCTGCCCGGGCATTTCATAACGGCTGCAGTTGGATTTCTATAATGTGCACATTATGCAAGGTTACTTGCATAACATGCCCCCCACCATCAAGAGCCAATGATACTGACCAACAGTGCTTTATATAAGAGCATTTTTGATAGTCATCACAGATAAAGGGACTATATCCCCCCTACGAAAAAAAATATTATGTTCTCCAAATTGGTTGGGGAGAGTAGAACCCTCTCTTCTGTTCAAAGTGACTTTGGTTTTGTTTTAAAACCTGTCCTTGCTGCAAACAGCTGAAAGGGAAGACATATCCCCTAACCCCACATGAAACCCCAAATTACATTACCACAATTGTGATATACAAAAATGTTGCAAACTGCTTACTGACTAAAATAACCAAAATGCAAATCTTAAAATTTGGGGCCTGACGTTTCGATCCTAGCAGGACCTTTCTCAAAGGCAGAATCGGACAAGGACAAAACAGATACATGTACCTGTATCTGTTTTGTCCTTGCCATTCTTCCTTTGGGAAAGGTCCTAGCAGGAGTTTCATGAATGTTGACCAAATGACCTTCAACATACCCCACCCATGTTTGATTTATGAAGCGTATAGGGTTAACTGAAATTAAACCCATTGAATATGCTCATTGTCTGTCTGGACTTGTTGGGCTTCAAACTTAGATGTCCGTGCAACCACTGGGTGTGGATGCGTCAATGCCCTTCCTAATTGCATCGAGCGAAAGAAACAGTTGTTCCAAGGAAAGATCATGCAGTCTCGAGTCGACCCCTGCCCTAACACTACCCAGTCCTCCACAAAACCACCATCATGTTTGTTTTCTTTAAGTATTGAGGATTTGAGGTTATAAAACATAAATAGCATTGATTAACGATACAAAATGCTTTATCTCTTGCATTTACCTAACTGATGCGGCTATCCACCATTCCTCCCACACACAAAATTAAAAGATATTCTTCCATGAAACTTTATCTGAGCCTTGGCTATTTTTGGTCTATCCTCAACTGATATGGTCCAGATTAAGTCGACTATAATCCACAAACAAACAATGACTATCTCTTACAAAAGGTTGGTTACGTGTCGACCACTAATCCCCCGGTGGGATTTAGGGATCTATTTTTGCACAGGAATTATCGGAGACAATTAAGAAAAAACGTAACGGAAAATCATCTTCACTATCTTCACTATCTGATATTGGGCTATTTCTGTACCCAACGGTTTGTTTTTCCAAAGAATTACGATTTCGCTGTTGAGCAGATTTTGGCGGAAAAATGAAGAGGGAATCTTTATGCTGATTATTTAAGGGATTGTGTGGTATTCTCATGAAAAATGAAAACACAACAGACTTGCAGTGAGACAGTTAGGTACATAGCATGTAGTGGTGTACCAAATCACACTCACAGACAATGCATGGGCAAGGTGCTTTATACAAAGCTAAGAAAAAAACCACCCAAAACAACCCAGCTTCAGTTGGAAAACAGAATCTTATGACTCAGTTAGGAGGGTCTTTAACTGCCATCAAGTGTAAGATTTTGGCAGTTTACAAATTTTTGAGGGTCTGTTGTTTCGATCCTAGAAGGAATTGCTCAAAGGGCCAGTCGGGCCCTCCTGAAAGGATCCACAGGGATCAAAGAGTTTGACGCTGACCTTTAAATTCAAAAAGGGAAAAAATGAAGAGAGACAGCTAGCTGAACAGGCCACACTAAATCATTATAGCCATTTCCCTCTCAAATGTTAATGCCTTAAACTTGAGACAGTCTGAAGACATCACAATTTTAGTTCCCTCTCGGGCGGTATTTACCTTGAGTGAGCCCATGACAAGGCCGTGCATTAAACGGTTGAGAGGGCGACTTTTGCTGACCGAGAGGTGACCCACGTCGTGCTGAAACCATCCCGCCTGAACCTGAAATCAGAAAAAATTCACAAACAGAGTGAAACCACCAAATAAGAACCTTATGAAAACTGTAGAGTCTGATGTTAAGGATCCTAACAGAAGCCTTTTGAGAAGGATCCTGCGAGGGTTGATGTGCCTGGCACTCCAAATCTGTGAAATTCCTATGATTCACCAAAGTTGGTTCATGCATCAGCATCACCTTGTGTACATGTATATAATAGCATTTTCCATTTTTCCATTGTCTTTCCTGATTAAAACAATCAATTTTAGGAGTATAACCTATAATTTGAGGTTATAGAGATGAATTTTTTTATGTTCCAAAAAAGAAGATGTACTGTTTAAGTTTAAGTTTTCTTCTGAATAAAAAATAAAACTTTAGCATCTGAAAGTGGATGATCGGATGGACAGACGGATGGATATCGGTATTTATATAAGCTCGCACTGCTTCACAGCTCGCCAACAATTGATGGAAGTGGTTATTTTTTTCATTTCTGTGTTTTGTCATTTGCAATCATAAGTTGTTTAGACAACTGATATCGGGGCAAGGGACAGTATTCTGACAGAGAAACAACACCAAGGGCACTTGATGGAAGGACTCTGATACTTCAGCAAACAACGTGGGCTAGCGAAGACCTGTCTTTGACACGCTATACACTGCACTAGATAAGACTTGAAAAGTTTGCACGGTGGAAGCACCAAGCGGAAGGTTTGCGAGTGACACCATGTAACGCATCTCTTTTGAGGAGGTGTGTGTGGCTCTGAAAAGAACCGGTAACTCTTTTCAGAGCCGGTAACTCTTTTCAGAGTCTCACACTCCTTCTGAAAAGAGATGCGTTACATGGAGTCACTGCAAACCTTCAACTTATCCACTGCACTGGGAAAATAGAGGGAGGTTGATGGTTGACAGGATTGGGGTATTCTAGGTTCTATGTCCAAGGAGCTTTGGACACTGCAAAGTGTTGCAGTCTGTAGGCAATCTCCCAAAAACAAAACAATGCAAAGAAAACAAAATATCACAGGCAGCCACTTCAGATGACTTATGGTCAAGACAACTGAACATCTAAATATCTCACCATCTAACATCTAAATATGTCATTCCATGTACTGAAAAAAGGGGTCCCTTCACAAATCTAATCTATCATATCTAGGCAGATATAGGTAAAGTCTATATATAACGGCAAATGTTTTTCTTCACGATTAAGCTGGTAAAACTCTGCCCGGCTGATAAGTTCACGTAGTTCTATCCTTTGGGCTATCAATTTTTGGGTGGCTGGTCAACACATAGTGTGGCACAGAGATGTCCTTCTTAACTAACACCTTATCGTTCACTTTTTCAACGTTGAATGTGACAGTGCATTTTCATCCTTGCACCACACCGAGCATCGAGGTAAATGGTTTGATAATTGAGGCTATATTAAGCGACCGCTTGTGCTATTCTTAGAAACATGCGAGAATAATTGCCGCCGTCTTTCAATATTGTGGCTGCGTAACGGCATTCCTGGGCTGAATTGTGAGAACGGATGGACGCCTGATTGGAGCCAGAACCCTGGTGACTCAAAACCCTGGCGACCGTGGCAACTGCGCCACTGCACAGACTAATTCTGTCACTCAGACAGCATTTGACATAATAAATGCAGCGACATGGCAGTTGCGCATACATGAAACAACATCCCACCGCTCTATAGCCCAGGGCACATTCGACGGGTTGACAAAATTAGCTTATAACAACAGCCGTAAAACTGACAAGTCATAAGTGTTCACATGTTTGGGCAATACTTTCCTCGGGCCTGCAAATACTGACCTAAGGCAGATGAATAAACTAAGCTTATCGAAAATTCATTATGATGACTACTATTAAACAAAAAAAGGAACACATCTAACAAGTTTACTGGCAAAACGAGGACAACAACATAGTTATGACATGATGTTTGCGTCAAAAAATTAATTCGATGAGGGTTTATCCTGCTCAGTTCAGTTCTTTGCCTGATCAGCACATCAATATTCAACATTGTTATAATGAAAACTACAGGATACCTAACATTTCAAGCATTGTTGAGTTTTTCAGCCCTTGCAAAGACAAATTAGTGTTTGTCCAACTAAAAGGTAAAAGGCCTGTGGGAAGACGATTAATGTGCAAAGATGGTGTTGATGACTGATCTGAGAAAAACCAAAGGCTGTCCATAGCTGCGAACTCTTTGTCCACACACAATCTGATAATTGGATAAGCAATATACTAGCATTGGAAAGTCTGAATCAGCCACACGTCTTGCTATTAGAGATTTTGCATCCGAATGAAAGCGGGGGCGTGATCCCTGGAGATATACAGCAGTTAAAGGTTAAATGTTTATGACTGTCTGACTGGTGCCCCTACCCCAGCAAAGACTAGCTGACTATTTGGGAAGGGCACCATCTAAGGGTTGGGTACACGTAGCTCAAATTATAGCACTGGTACACAAAATTAGTGGTATTGGGTTCAAGTCCAAGTAAAGTTTTCTTTGCCATTTTCTCAAAATTTGGCAGAAGTTCACTGTCAGTTTTGTCCTCATTAGTTTGTCTTATTGTGTTTTACTGGTTAATTAGATGTATTCTTTGATGGTTAATTAAATGAGTTCTTTGATGGTTAATTAGATGAGTTCTTTGATGGTTAATTAGATGAGTTCTTTGATGGTTAATTAGATGAGTTCTTTGATGGTTAATTAGATGAGTTCTTTGATTCTCTTCAGAACTGCACACCATGAAAAGAGTTTTTGTTCAAAATGGTGTCACTGCAAACCACCCCTGAATTTATAAAAACAAAAACGACGTGCGTACCTGTGCCACAGATGTGAGGATTGCAGCGACGACAAAAGTGCCCCATCCGGCTCCGAAGTAGAGCATGTTTAGATACGCCGCAATGTCGCAGAAGACGATGTGTGCAGCGATTAGGAGAAAGAATAAAGAGTTTGGCTTGAACAGATCCTGTCAGAAAAGAAAGAAAAGAAAAGGATTCCATAAAAAAAATGATTGAAAGCTGTACCAAAAAATAATGGTAAAATGTACAATGCCATTGAGAAAGGTGCTGCTGGTGTCAAGGTTTCCTTGATTAACTCAAAACCAATGAATCGCCTTACATTATGTGCAAATTCACCAGATGCTTGCTGAAAATAAAAACCCACCAAACCCAAAACAAACCCAGCTCAAATTGTTCCAAAGGTTGCGTCCCACAATCTAAAGGGATTTGGGAATCGGCTCAGATACTGTTAAGCAGCACAACACAATAAAACTTAGGAGTGACTTATACACAAGTGAATAGAAGACAGTACATTGTAGATAGCTGCTGTAAATCATGTCGCCATCTACAGTGTACAGCCCATACTATGTTATTCCCCCCATTAACAATGAATTGTGAAACTTTCACTGAAGCAGGCCATTTATTCAGCAATGTGTGCAATGTGTAATCTCCTGTCCCTCCCCCGTCTAGCAAGAAGTCTGAGAAACTGCCCCTAATCCACACACCATTTTCTCGGCGGTGCTCCGCAGTTTCTTGTAGTCCTCTTCGATGTCTCGTCGCGTCTCACGCTGCTCTGTCTTGCCCACTACTTTCAGGGCCTTGAGGTACTTCTGCACCTTCTTCATGTCTGGATGGAAGGCTGCAAAAGGTTCCTGTTTGACGAATAACGGAGAAAAAAGAATTTCAACCGGTAGGCATTTCTCAAACACCCGTAGTCTCCTGACGAGGGACAGACCATACTTTTTTGAAAGGCTGAGTCTTCTGGTTCGTCTCAGAACCACAAAAAAGAAGAGATTATCAGAACATGGTCACTGGTCATGGTGTCATCTCAAACTTCTCTTAAACCTAACCCAACCCAATTCTTCCGAATCCCATGGCCGTCTGTGTTGGGTCTACATGTTATCTAACTTCTCTTCACCAAGAACAGCCCTGAAGTCTTGTCCTTCTTAAACTCTTTGATCTTTGGGTCACAGCTAGATATCGTATGTACAAACGATCCGGGATCATGTTGCAGAGTTGCTCAGGCAGAGAAACCTCCTTGCCATGACATAGCCTTCCAGGCAGCTTCCAAGTTTCCATGGGATTCAGATTTCTTTTCTGCAATACTATTGGGTGTTTATATAGGCCTAATGCTAATTCAGTGATGAACTACATCAGTTTAGGGCTTTTTTGTTTGTTTTCAGTTTTGTTTGAAATTGGTAAAGCTTCTTGTTCCGAAGCTCTAATTTGATCTTTAGTTGCACTATAAAATTTGGCAAAGAAATCTCAAAATCACTTTTTAATCTTTGTCCTTTTTTTCTACATCCAAAGGTGACTGAAATGTCTTTCACAGGAACCGTTTGTATCAAAACAGCAAGTCAAAAGTGCAAGAGATGACAACAAAAGAACTCAAATCTTTACAACAACTTAATTGTTACCCCAATAGCAAAGTTCACAGAGAACAAACTACAGGCTATTCAGTATGAAGGTATGAAGGACACTATCTTCTTTTCAAGCCTAGCTTTGTGAAGAACACAGATCCTTTCATTCCAACTAGCCTGGCAGCTTTTCCACATCAAGGTCCATAATATCTCACAACGTTCACAGTTCAAAACGAGTTCAACCATCACAATGGTCAGCCCATGCACTGCCTTTCCTGACTGAAATAGGAAATGGTGTGCTCTTCCTCATGACTAAATGGAAGTCTTTATTTTTGATCAAAAACGAAAGTGGGCTCAAAGCCAAAAACATCAGATTTTTTTTTTTTGACAGAGATGCGACCCAGCAATGGTGCATAGAGAATTAACAAAACGATTGGGAGAGCATGCACACAGTCAGTACTTTCCTTAGAGGATATTTTTGAAGATCACTTCCCCCAAAACTCTTCAGCGTTTCCCAAAAAACCTCTTCAGGTTCCCCCCCCCCCAAAAAAAAGGCAAAAAAATCTTGGGGTTTCTACCCCAAACTCTTCAGGTTTTCAATATAACTCTTTGCATAGACTGAGGGTTTGCCCTGCTCGACGTGATAAGCACTGAGTGCTCAGTGCTTTGCCAAAGGTCTAATCAAAAAAATTCAGGTAGCTGTGGCGGGATTCGAACCCGTGACTCCTGCTATCTAGCGCAGATGTCTTAACCACTTGACCACCGAGCTGGTCGAGGTCGTGCAAGTGCAACAAAATTCCATCTTGAAACTGTAAAGAGTGAAGAGTTTCAGCTTTTGCTAACCTTTTCAGTTTGCTGTGGCATAAGTGTATTCAATTCACAATGGTTCATCTTCTTTTGAGGACACCATTTGGCCACCCGAAAACTTGGTCTGGGGCATGGCTGGCTGACTGCAATGCCTTTGCTTGATCCCATGTCAGACAGCCAAGATAAAGAGGGCTAAATGCCATACATATATGCACTTAAAATGGGGGCCTTACAGAACAGTGTACCATTTCACAATACCAACTAGTCGGCATTATTATGTGTGCCTATCTCTCCAATGAGTGCAGAGCACACAGCAGAACAAACTAACCACTTTGTGTGTACCGGTACTTGGTAATTTGGGAGTTAAGTGCAAGCACAATGTTTGCAGACTGGGTCCATAGATGGTGTCTGTTTGAGGGAGGCTGAGGGCTTTAGTGGGAGTCTGAAAAAATCTAACCCTGACAGGCCACCCACAATCCTTATCTGGCAATCCAATGTCAAGAGTTTTGACAGTAAAATGTTTCAATAATGTTGCATCAGAAACTATTGACGCAAGTTTATATTCTGTCAGCATTTTGTTTGTTAAATGAAGAAGAGTTGGAGGGTCTGACGTGAGGAGACTGCTGGATTGTTTTGTAATAATAAGCAACACTATTCACGACTCCTCCAAAAATTGGAGGGCCCGATGTTTCAATCCTGCCTATAACGTTCTCACTCAAGGGTATCCTTGCTTTCTGAGCAGGACTTTTCTCAAAGACTTTTCCCTTTAAAAACATCTGGCTATCCTACAAGTAGAAGGAGCTCTCTCGAAGGCTTCTGCCTAAAATATGTTGGATGTCTAGTTTCCTTAGAAAGCCTCTGCCTATTAAACAGTAGTGACAATGACAGCAGGACCTTCTCAACTGCATCTGATTCTGTCTACACCATCTGACAAATTATCCACTTCGCGCCGGTGGGGCCTCTGAAATTTGCAGCCCAGGTGGTGTTGCACCACTATTGTCCCAAGTTTTAGACTCTTTTCAGCCTACCACGAAAGCCACACATATTATGTCAAATTGTGCCAGGATTGACTTGCTTGTGTGTACACATAGTGTACTCTTATTGATATAATTATTGATGAAAATAGATGAACAACTTTTGAACAAATTGAAAAACTGGCAAAGGAAACTTTGACTGGACCGGGATGTGAACCCGAGACCTCTTATTTTGTATGTCAGCGATCTTTCCATCTCAGCTATCCAGCCCTTAGATGGTGGCCCTCCCAAATAGTCAACTAGTCTTTGCCAGGGCGGGGGGGGGGGGGGGGGGGGGGGGAGAAGCAATTCAACCATGCTTGCATTTAGTCGGTTAAGTTTCACCCGTCATTGCAGCTACATACCAATGTCGATAACCAAGTGCAGACACCGATAGGATTTACAAATTGGAATGGACTTAGTAAAAAAAAAAAAAAGATGTCCAGTGCGAACACGGCTTTAGTGTGTTCCTTTCTTGATAGATCATGACCTCCGCTGAGGTGGGAATTTTCAGAGAGACAAATACCCAAGTGCGCTAGGACAACTAACGGCTCCCTCCACCCACCCCCTCAAACAATATCTAGCTGTAATTAATCGCAGCTGCTCGATCACTCACCGAGGCATCCTGGCCCGCGTAGTGCGAGAGGAGCTTGCGCCCTCCCGGGTGCTTCCACGTCCAGGCGGTGACGTCGTAGACCTGGCCGTCGATGACCAGCCACCTGCTGGGGTCCTCCTTGCTCTTGCCCGTGTGCTTGCCCACCTCCTCCCAGGAGACGATGCCCAGCTCCGACGAGTCCACCTGGCCCGTCTTGGTCTCGCTGTGGTTGCCTCCTTTACCCATGGTGCCCGAAGGGTGGTTCTCCTGAGTTTCAAAAGGAAAAAAAATCATAAAACAGTAAATTGTAGATGCGCTATGCTGACCATAAATTCAGCTTTAGTGTTTTTCTTTCTTGCAGTTGCACGATCTTGACCCCGAGGCGACACTTTTCAGAGAGACAAAAGGCTTACTGACTAAAATGACTAAAATGAGAATATCAAAAATTAGGAGGGCCTGACAAAGTGACATTTCCATACTAGTAGTAGTACTAGTACTAGTAGTAGTACTTACTAATAGTATCACTAGAATATAGCAGGACCCTTCTCAAAGGCAGAACAAATGAAAAAGGTAAGAACAAAAATCAGCTTTCCAATTTTTTTTTTAATCTGACTTAGTTGGTAACTACAAGGGACATTAGCCCATGACACAGTTGAAAAGATCAAAGGAAATAAAGAGCAGTAGGAATAAAACAAGTACATTGTGTATAATTATTCAGTCATTGCAAAGCATTAACTTGGGAGCAATTGATGAATAAAACAAGCAATTAGTAATTACAGTAAATTACCCTTTCAAGCAGATCAAGCAATCGACAGCACAAAGTTGAAAGATGCAGGTGGCAGAAGAAAAGATGCAAGACTACTAGTAAGACCGATTCCAGCAAAGTTGACTGAACAGGAAGAACACCACTTTTCCACAACAGAGAACTGTGTGCAGACGACTGGGAACTAAATTGAATTCACATGTACGTCTGCCGCCACTAACAGTCTAGCGCCTAATGAACCTGTCACACACGTGTCCTCCAATTTTTTATAGGGGACCGGCCGATTTAAATTTCTGTTATCTAAATTCTAATCACAACGATATCCGAGGTCAGATTAAAGAGTTGCAGATAAATCAAACCCATGTTTGTTTATGACCTCAACGAAATTCAAACAATGATCTCGCATCAATCCCGGAGAAACAAGATCGAGTCTGCCTCCCTGCACGGATGAAGGTTGCACCTGCTAAAAATAGGGGCGGTTCTCTCTCTAACCTGCTGTATGCTCTAACCATTACCATTGAGGAACAAACTAGGAAACCGGCAAGGGAAATGCACGGGAAATACCATTAATTACAGCTTCGATGTACCTTTGGTGTTAATAAGTAGGGAGGAAATAATGTGGAAACTTACAATTACATCGACCGGGCTCTTTTTGTGTTGAGAAAAGACGGAAATCTGACGTTAACCGGTTGACAGCGACGTGATATAACTATACTAATACAGGCCTAGTTGTGAAGCGGTGTACGTGCGTATCATGCCCGGGTTCACGTGCATGCGTTTACCGCATGATAATATAATGATGGGGCGCGAACGTGGCATAAAATTAATATGCGACAACTCGGCTAGCCGGCAACTTCTATTTAAACTTGTGGTGTGAATGATGATTGTTGAGAGTGGATTCGACCTGGTTGGATGCAGTCGCGGTTTCGCACTAAAAATGATAAATCAACGAATCAGTCTTACATGAACGGATATGCATATCCTTTTTTTATTGCATAAGTATTCTAAAATTACATGACCTCATATGTTTTACTTTGTAATTCAACAGCCCCGTCCCAAGGTCGTTTATGTAATCTTGACAAGTCACCCGCAATTTATAATCTGTTACACGTGGCGCTCCGTACCCACTCAAATCAGGTGATGTTTTGAACTGCAGTGACCATGCATGATGTCATAACCAGCATTGCACAGTATTGGAAGGGTATTTCCAATGAAAATCATTATACACCGAACGCACGTGACAGTGGACCGACTTATCGTGTCACCAATTGTTGTATAAATAACGAACGTCTATAATAATGATATAACAAGCCCAACGGTGCTGATACACGTATAATTATAACTGTTCCGAGTTGATAGTACCATGGAGGAATACAGTGTACATCTAGACAGGAGGAGGGTCTGATAAAATTTGCATATAACGAATTGGACTGATCGATTTGATGTAACAGGGGTGGGAGATATTTGACAGTTTGAGATGGGTCAGAGGTGGGAGATATTTGACAGTTTGAGATGGGTTATGAAAATAGTGAGCGGCCAATTACACAAGGAATTATGTGACAGTTCACAAGGACATGCGTACAGTCTAACCAAGGAGGTAACTCTTTGGTCCAACTAAGGCCTTTACGAAATGAAGGCTTACGCTCGGGCTTAGGCTTTTCTCTGTCTGACAAACCATGAAAATCCAGGTTGTGGTTTGTTTCCGAATTTGAAGGTTTGTTGACTTGATAGAGTATTCGCCAAGAAACTGGGGCCAAACACTTGTGTCTAGATGCCTGTGATATTATAACGAGTAAGATAACTATGACCGAAGCCTAAGCCTGAGCTATTTAAGCCTTCATTTCATAAACGGTCGATGTTAAAAGTTTTGACGACTATTCTGGGTCATCATAAAAGTTTCACCCGGATTTTTTCTTTTTTAGAAAGATCGTTAATTTATTATAAATGCCTCAAATGTATGTTGGTATGTTGAAAAAATGACTAAATGTTTAAACAGAAATTAAACCTGTTCCCTGATTTCACAGTAATACACGGTCATCCAAATCCATTTTGTATTGCTATTATTATATTAACTAATTTTTCAAGATCTACATCTACATTGACAATTTAAGCCATTTGCACTTTTTGGTGAGTATTTATTCCGTCTCTTGCCTCTTATTTTACATTTTTAATCAAGATTAATTTACAAAAATGTGGCAAACTGACTAAAAATTACCAAAATGCAAATCTCAAAATTTAGTGGGGCTGATGTTTTGATCCTAGCAGGACCATTCTACCTTTGAGAAAGGTCCTCCTAGGATCAAAATGTCAGGCCCACAATTAAGTTAAAGTGGGGTTACTAAAATAAACATGCCGTTTTTCAATTTCTTCAAAATCCTTATTAAATTCAAAGTGCTTTGGGATTTCTTCACATTAAATGTTCTTTCGAATTAAAGTAACAGTAAGCAATTTCTGAATTAAAGATACTTCTAATTAAATGAACAATTATACCAAAATGTTCTTCTATATTAAAGGTACTTTTAAATCAAAGGTTCTTTTAAATAAAAAATATTGTGTAATTTTAGACTTTTTTTTGGTTGCTGAAGGCAGCTGTAATTTTTGCTATACATATAATTTTTGCTGGACATTTCAGATCAGTCTAATTACTGAGTAAATTAGAAAATAATTATTCCCAAACTACATGTAGTTCACTATAAGTACACTATATGCACATCTGTATGGGTTGTCAATCAATGTTGCTCTGCTTATAGACCTAATGTAACCCTACGGCTACACGAGGGGTGGTCATGCATGGTGAACTCATGACCTCAGCAATGTGACTTTAAGGTAACGCAGGTATGGCAATGCAGTTTGCTAAGGAAGGAAAATACAGCATAGGTCACACAGTGGGAACTCTGACTGGGCCATGCACAGCCTAATACTCCTGTGGTTTCATAATGCATTATCACAGGTTATCATAATGCATCACCACAAAAACATAACAGGATTTGCACGTTACAGCATCAGATTACATACTATAGAGTATGGAAGCTGCTAAAGCTAGCAGCTGCAGCCATTTCCCCATAGACTTGTGTGCTCATGCCAGCCACAGACTACCCAACAGACTCTTTCCAGCAAATTTCCACAGACATGTGCTATTTCCAGCCACTTTCCATAGACCCGTGCTATTTCAGCCAATGCCCATCCAATTCCCATAGATCTATGTTCTATTTCCAGCCAATTCCCAATCACATTTCTATAGACCTATGTGTTATTTCCAGCCACTTCCCATAGACCTGTGCTATTTCCAGCTGATGCCTCTCCAATTCCCATAGAATCATGTGTAATTTCCAGCTATTTCCCATAGACTCATGTGTAATTTCCAGCCAATTCCCATAGACAGGTGCTATTTCCAGTCACTGCCCATAGACCTGTGCTATTCCAGCCAATTCCCATAGACTCATGTGTAATTTCCAGCCGCAGCCAATGTGCTAAGTAAAAGCCAGCTGCTGCATTGGAACATTTCTGTTGACTGGTGGTCAGGAACTGTTTGAAATTAAAGTGCATCAGCACAGCTCCTCACGGGGATAAAAAAAATGTCTTCCAGTTCACAGCTGGTGCACACAAGGCTCCAGATTATCCAGACTCACGAGCAGATGAGGCCTGATCATTGGTCACTCTGTGAAAACCATCTGGTCAAAGGTCAGAGAACCTTAGTCTCTCAGTCATCTAAACTCTCGTCAAGCAGGGGTCAACTGATTCCATCTCCTGGGGGGGAGGGTCAACTTTGACTTCCAGCAGTCGTTCCGCCTGTCGCTAGTTTTGCCTTTTTCCCTTGTGGTGGGCTTCCCCCTTTGCTCGTCTTTTTCTTGGTCTTCTTCCTCAGCTTCTGCTCCCGGATTCTCTGTTCTTTCCGCTCCAGGTAGGCCCTGGCATTGTCAAAGGTCCTCTTGAAGAGGTTGGCGTAGGGGCTGGGCAACTCAGCCGCACCTGAAATAGGCAGCGATCAAAAGAGGGCGACATTATAAAAAAATGCCTCAATGAAGGTTTGTCCTGCTTGACATAATAGGTACAGAGTGCTCAGTGCTTTGTCTGATGCCTGATGAAAATAATTCAGGCAGCTCGGGCGGGATTTGAACCCGCGTCTCCTGCTTTCTAGTGCAGACGTCTTAACCACTTGACCACTGAGCTGGTCGAGGTCGTGTGGCAGATTCAAATAATGTATAGAATACATGCACGGAACATTACAGTTGTCCAAAAGCTCAGTTGCTCCGACAATTTCTTGGCCAATATTGGTTTGTCTGCCGGCCAGTGTACTTCCTCACTCACCTTCGAAGATGCTCCAGTCGCTGTTAATCAGACCCAGTACGTGAGCTGCTTCAGACTCCTCCCCAGGGCCCTCCAATGGTTGAAGCTGCAATGAGTAATGGAAAAATGCCGACAATTTGGCCATAGGTCAAGCGCTGTGGACTACTGTCCTAAGCTCCATAAGTTGAGCTCCATATTGTCTGTCTGCATGTGTGAATGTGAGTTTGATCGTGACGTGGCAGTGTCTGTGTCTTTGGGGCCTGTTTTGATGCCTGATCCCGGCTATAAACTCACCGCCATTTTGTCAGCCGGTCCCCTGAAGCCAAAGACGGCCAACGGGCGCGGCTGGTGTTGCCGTAGCACCCACAGCCTGTCCGAGTGGTCAAAACACGCCGACCAACATACAGCGCCCACATCCAAGGGCGGAAACGTCGAGACATTCACGCCATCTGAGTCGCTTGACATGATGCGATATAATTGAACATACTGTGAGCTGCAAAGACAAAAAGAAATCAAGAAGTAACAAAAATGTATGTACATCAATGTATGTACATGTATGTAAAATGTATGTACAATGTGTGTTGCCCCAACCCTAGCAGAGATAGTTTACTTTAAGCAAAGGCCGCCACCTTAGGGCTGGATAGCTCAGGGGGGTAGAGTACTGGTATATTAAGCTAAGAGTATCCGATTCAGTCCTCATGCAGTCCGATTTTCGATGCTGTTTTCATTTTACAAACAGGGCAAAGAAGTAAATACAAAAAACTGTTGCAAACTGCTCACTGACTAAAATGACCTGCAATACATAAATCCCAAAAGTTTGAGGCCCTGACGTTTCCATCATAGCAGGACCTTTCTCAGACGTTTCGATCCTAGCAGGACCTAAAGCCTTTCAGAAAGGGCCTGCTGGGATCGAAACATCAGGCCCTCTAACTTTTGATCTCCACTAAACTTTGGCTTTCTTTAATGGCCATGAAGGCCACTGGGACACATTTTCAGGTGGCCAAACCGATTCTAAATTTACCCGAGAGTTGTGATAGCGACTAGGCCGTGCTTCTGGCAGCAGGTGATTCCAGAGACGATATGACGCAGGCCACCCTCCCTCTCCTCTTTGCCCTCCTCTTCCTCCTTCTCCTCTTCCTCTCCGTCTCTCTGAGGACAAAGAGGCAGACAGCGCAGTTGCCTTCCCAGACGGTAGTCCCACAGGCGAAAAGTAGAATCCTGCATTGCAAAAAAAAATTCAGGATTAAGAATGCTGGGAGCCCTGTCATGATACTTTCATCCACCTGCTTTTTCTGCTTTGTCCATCTTATCAAATTTATGACATATCACCTCTCTATGTTTTATTACCTCTCTTTCTAACTGTTTCGGTCCATATTATTCGGCCTACGAGAAAGGTTGTGCTAGGATCGCAAGGTAGGTATTAAGAGATTTGTTCCTGCTATGATCGACGCATCAGGCCATTTTAAATTTTTGACATTTTTGACATTTTTGCATTTGGGGTCATTTCTGGCAGCTGACAGTTTAGTGTATCACTTTTGGATTACCTTTTCAAAATGATTCTGGGACAGTTAGCTTAGCTACTACCAAAAAAGTCACTACAAAACTTTAAAACCCTAACCTTCCCAAATCCTGCAGAATCCTATTTGCCTTCTGCAGGATTCTGCAGGATTCAGGGCACATAAGAGTTGACACATTGCAGGATTATGCAGGATTCAGGGCACATGAGAGTTGACACATTGCAGGATTCTGCAGGATACAGGCTACTAGTATCAAAGTGCTGGAGAAGAATTTTGCAGGATTGAGGGCACATGAGAGTTGACACACTATAGGAATGTGCAGGATTGAGGGCATAAGGCGATTTTGTCAGTAGGAAAATGCAGGATGCTGGTAACAATTCGGACGTCGTTGTGGCTTTTGTCAAGAGATTATCCGTTCGAAAAAGGGCCCATTGTTCTAAGCTGAAAAAAGTCTTTGTTTAGAATGTGGACTAAAACTCCATAAGCTCAGTGCAGGATTTGGCAGGATTCAGGCAATGGTCCACAGTAGCCAGTACTGCAGGACTTGGCAGGATTCAGGTCACATGGAGCTTTGAACAAGGTAGGAGAGCAGGATTTTGCAGGATTCAGGTTATATCCTACAAAAAATTGGTAGGGGGTTGGCCCGATATGTCAATCCCATCAGAAACCTCCTCAGCTAAATCTGTAGTTTTGAAAAGGTCCCCTGACTAAGTGGTAGAGCATCAGACTCGTTTTTAGCTGTGGATCAAGGTCTATTGGCCATAACATGAGCACAAGAATAGACAGACTATACTCACCCCACCACCTGTGATCAGAAGGTTGTCAAAGCCTGGGATGATGGCTATCCTACTGACGAATCTAGAAGAAAATTCAACACACATGGGAATGGGAAAATGACCAGGGAATGATCAGTTAATAAAAGACCAAAGACAGTTTGACTTTGAATTTCAGTCAGAGCCTCTGGTTTAGCCTCTGGTTTCTATCACCAGAACTAACCCACCCTTAACCATGTTGCATCTTGACCTCAAAATTTGGTGTGCCGGTGGTGTTGCGTCACACCGCGCCCTCTGAATCCCGGCACTATTACTGTCAAAGTTTTAAACAAAGACTCTTTTTTCAGCCTACCACGAAGCATGACAAAAGCCATAAAGATGTAAAGTAATCATAAAAAATATGACTGGAGAGGAATCTAAATCTGAAACCTACTTTAATGTACCGGGAGCTCTACTGCCAGAGCAATCTATCCCTTAGCCCTGCCCACAATAGCCAACTTTCTTTGCAGGCATGGAGGCACCAGTTACATGCAGATACCAATGTGGGACTGGTAGTGGGACCGGGCCAAGTCTCTGATCTTACTCTCTGTGGCCCAGGCAGTAGGTGTGGATGTTGTAGGCATTAGGCAGTTGGCTTATGCGGACTTTCTCGTCTCTATCCGCAGTAAGGATGTATCGGTCATCCGGAGAGACAGCCTAGGAAGAAATCAGCCAAAGAAAACTTTATACGACTTTCTTTTCCTTGATCAGTTTTCCGTTTACAATCACTAAAATGTGTATTTCACTGCAAGCCTCGAATCTTGTAAATTTAATATTTCTAAAAGCCCCTGAAAGAGTAATAGGCAAAAATTATGCAAACTGCTTACTGACTACTGTAAAAGGACATAAATGCAGATATCGAAAGTTGGGAGGGCTCGACTTTGTCCTTTGAGGGCTCGACTTTGTTTGTCATCCGTGTCCCTATTGCTCTACCCTACTTATTTGCTTTATCCTTGTCATTCTGCCTTTGAGAAGGTCCAGCTATAAGGCCTTTTCACACTGTCCGTAATCTCGGGGTCAAAACCAGTTCCGACCCCCGAGATTTTTTTCAACCCTTTTCCCACTTCTAAAATTTCAACCCGGTTCCGACCTGGGTAGCATGCTAGCCGGATCAAAATCAACCCTGGCAGGGACCAGGGTTGAAAATCTCGATCCCGTTTGAATTTGCATTTTTCAGCTTGAACCGGTTTGAAAATGTTAGTGTGAACCGCCCCGAGTTGAGTTGGTCCATGTTGAGTTGTGTGCCGCAAAATTATAGGCTTATGATGGGATCGAAGTGTCAGGCCCTCCCAATTTTTGATTAAATCTTTTAATAACTTTCCTCACCACGTCCAACAGCATCGACAGGTGCCCCAGTATGAGTTGGCCCTCGTTGCCTGGATCTGAGACAGAGAATTGGTAGACATCGCCAAACTTGTCGGCAGCGTACAGGGTGTCCTCTGCATGGTTGAAGGCAAGGGATATGCAGCGCTTTGGGGTCGTTCTTGGGGACAAACAAACAAAATGAATAAACAAAATAAGAAAAGGTTTGTCAAATTGAAAAAAAAATGGCAAAGAAAACTTGGACTGGACCAGATTTTGAAGCCAAGACCTCTGGTTTTGTGTACCAGCACTTTCACAATCTGAGCTAACCAGCCCTTAGATGGTGGCCTTCCCAAATAGTCAACTAGTCTTTTGCCGGGGTGGGCCACCGGCCAGGAGTATTCAACCACCAGGGATCACGCCCCCGCTTTCATTCATATGAAAAAAAAAAAAACAGTTGAGGATCACACAAAGTGGATGCAGCTTTTTCAATTGGAGTCGACCAAATACAAATTGAACAAAAAAAATGTCCGTCAGTGAAATGTTTAGTCATGCACCCAAACCAGGCATAACCAGCCAACATGTTTTGACAATGATTTTCTAGAAAAGCTTGACATCTTAATCGTGTAAGGGGTTGATAGGTAGGCAGGCAGGAAGCCTGGCCTAGAGAGGGAGGCAGAAAAAGAAGGAGGAGTTCCGGTCAGGCAAAAGATTACCTTGTACTAAGCTTGTGCCATCCATTGGCATCATACAGAGAAAGTGTCTTGAAATCATCACACAGGGCAAAGAATTGTCCACGGGGTGAGAAGCAACCAGCTAGGATTCTGCCTGTGGGCAAGTGACTAGGATCGCTACGGGACAAGGAGGGAGGATATTTGTTAACAGTGAAACTTAACACCTAGAAGTAATGTGAGCCTCATTAATCATTACATTCCATTCTCTTCCAAATTACAAGGTATAAATTTTTGCCAATTCATCGCTCTCTCCTTGAAACCTTGCGACTCCGGATGATTTCAAAAACAAAAAACTTCCCAGCCAAAAAATAAATCCATTCCTACACCTTACCGCAGATTTGCCCAAATCCCAAAGCTTGTTAGCCGTTTCTGAGAGAAAAAGCTTCCAATATATGCTCAGCTGCGATTTCAAAGTTTTAAAAGGTTTCACATTTTTAAAACGCAAAAATTATGCCTTCCTCAGTAAATTCTGGTCTCCAATTCAGCAGTGGGCCGGTAGCCCAAAGACAGATGGAATCGTGTCAAGCTGACTGAAGGACATTCCCCAAAACTGGTCTGACTGGCTACTAAATATTAAAACAAAACCAACACCACTTCTTGTGGTATACCAATCTTTTTCTAATCTTATCTTTCTCTTTCTAATCCAGTTTGGCGAGTGTTCAAAGAAATATTCCCAACTGGAAGAACAAACATCAAATAAGGAGAAAGTTTTCAGCCCAAACACAGAAAAAACCCTCTTTATCTGAATTCAGCCAATGCTCATTCAAGGTGTGCACGATGTTTTCCATCAATCTATTTAAAATTGAAAATGACAAGCAGCCTACTGCAAAATGGTGGGTACTTAAAACAGTTGGCAACGCCGCTTTAAAGGTACGGTGGCCTGGTTGACCATTTACAAAAAAATATATATCAGGCCGAACCCTGTGTAAATTATATACTGGAGGCAGATTTAGCATTCAGTTGGAGTCATGATACCTGTCAGTGTCAGCTCCACTCTGAACTTTCGTTGGTTCGTGCGCTCCTTTTGTCTCCTCGGAGGCCAGGTTGCTTTCCTCGACTGTCGCGAGGGCGGCAGATCCGGGCTTGCTACGCTTCTCCCTGTACGCTGGAATGTCGCATTGCCTGCATGCAGAATGAAAAGCAACAGGCAATTATGCATGTAACATATATTCAAATTAGTGAACTTGGCGGTCGACGGATTTCGTCAAACTTGTCGTAGGTTACGGTCTTTTAAAAAAAATGCAAGACCATGAGCGATGCGCAGATACCATGACCTATCCTAGTTGCGGTAACCGTAACCCTCATCCTCCCGACCTTCGGGAGGATGAGGGTTACGGTTACCGCAACTAGACCTATCCCAACTTTTGAGTTTAGTTACAATGTATCATAAGACAAAAAGCTTTGCGAAATCCACTGCAGGATTGCTAGGTGAAATACATCCTTTTATATGGACAAGAAAATGTTGACTGAACCAAGGTGCTTGAACTGAAGTTGAACCCTAAACCCTTGGTTTTAAATTGTGCAAAAATGTGTTAAATCAAATCATTTAATCATTAAATCATGTTTTCTACAAAATTACTGTCTTCAGAATTTAATATCTAAGGCCTTTTAAGGGTTAAATTTCTATGTGCCCTGTGATTTAATGGGTTTCATTTTCACATTGATGTAAACCTAAAGCAAAGACTAAATCTAAAAATTAAAAACAGGTAAACTCATAATATTAATAATCATATTATTAATCAATGTCATCTTATTTTTATAATGTAAACAAAATGTGATGTCATTTTAAAATCAAATAGCAAGAATACCTTATGTTTATCGCGATAAATGAAGAATCACTTATGCAGACAACGTTGTCCGCACTCACTGAAAGCGTAGCCATCACGGCAGAAAACTCATCAAGATGTTGGGTCTATCAAAAAGCAGAGATTTACAACCAAACTTTGCTGTGCAGCTGAGCAGTCGCCAAGCAAAGAAGAGTTTGTTTTCACATGGTTTTCACGGGAACACATGGCAAAATGTTTCAGTCAGCAACCCAGCGCACAATGTACGCAAATTCACGTGAAGACGTCTGGGAGCCAAACACCACGGTACGACCATAGTAGAGCTCTAGAGCTCTATGGGTACGACCGACATTACGCAGACACGACCTGCACGTTCATATTCACAAGCGTAATTATGCTGGCCCAATCGCGATTTTGCAGTTCGGGTATAGTACGACGCCCTGAAAAGGACAATTCCAAAATGTAAAAAAATATATAGATAAAAATCAAGTCCCAATGATTAAAATTTAGTGGGCCTGACGTTTCGATCGATATCCTAGCAGGACCTTTCTCAAAGGCAGAGTGACAAGGACAAAACAGATCATACATGTACACGAAGGAAGAGGGAAAAGAGTGAATAGGACGCGTGTCCTATTCACTGACTCTTCTTCCCTCTTCCTTCGTGTACTCTGTTTTGTCCTTGTCACTCTGCATTTGAGAAAGGTCCTGCTAGGATCGAATTTGAAACGTCAGGCCCACTAAATTTTAAGATTTGCATTTTGGTTATTTTAGTCAGTAAGCAGTTTGCAACATTTTGTATCATGATCACTTTAAGTCCCAATGATGCCAATAGGAGACCAAGAAAATGGCAAACAACTTATCTTCCCACTCGGTACCAATTATAGGAACCTTCATAGCTTCAGCGTCCCGGTATGAAGAGAGGACATCTGAACATTTTTACTACGCGACATTATTTACCATCTATTTAGAGATATCTTTGAAAATTTAGAGACATCTTTAATTAAATCATTTAAATTCCACGGTAACTTCCGTGACTTTGACGTATCTATTGATCAATAATTCTTGGAGGACTCCAATTGAAAACAAAAAAAGTGGTAATGAAATCAGTAAGTATACCTCCTAAATACTAAATATATAGTACTAGAAAGTAATTACGTTCTGCTATAGAATCGAAATATCATAATTATCAGGCCCTCCTAATTGTTGATATTCGCTTTTGGGTCATTTTAATCAGCAAGCGGTTTTGCATATTACATGGACATGCTTTTGCCGTAATTCAAAAATTGGCAAAGAAAGATTTAACTGGACAGGGATTTGAACCCGACTGAGACCTTTTGCGTACCAGCGATAATCAACTAGTCTTTGCCGGGGGTTTTGTCCTTCTAGAGACACCGTAATTTTCTGCCACAGTGTTTTCGTTGTTTCGCGTGTTTCGTGCAGGACTTTATGCTCGTGGTAAAAAAATATGCACGTGCAGGTCGTGTCTGCGTAATGACAGTCGTATGTGTACGTACTGCGGCGGTACGGACGATCGCTTAATTAATGATCATTAATTCCAAAGAATTATATAAAAATGATGCGAGTGAAACGGGCACTTTAAATCTGGTCAGCATTAACATTAAGGATACCCAGAGTGTATGTCAGTAAAGTTCAGTGTTATTAGAAAGAATAGAATCCGGATCACAACCTCCGGCTGTATCCGACCTCTCCGGCCAGCTGTGAGCTTTCCGGGTTTTACCAATCGCATTGGTGCGCACATTTCGCGCCAATTCAAAATGGCCACCCGTGTACGGTGTAGTCGTCTCGAAGTGTGAACTGTGATTCACGTTTGTGAGGTGAGTTATCTATTTTGTGAAATCTTTTTAGATAGCAAAGGCCAGGCCTATGTTTTAACCAGGGAAGTTTCCACGAAGGAGAGAACTTTGCAGAAGGTTGGCCGACTGAACCTATGAATGATTATGAATATGATTATGAAGCCCTTTCTTTTCATTTTCAGTGTCGCCGTGAACGGAATTCGCCTGCGTTGTTTACAATCAACTCGTTACATTCATTTTCTTACAAGTTACAGTCAGAAGTTCAATACACCTGAACTGCTATTTCCTTCATCCATTTTACTACAGCAACCCGGTATATGGTAACTGTGTCCATAAAATCTCCCCCTTCTGACGATTTTGATATTTGTTTATCTACCTTCTTGGTCAGTTGATCGACCTTGATCTAATCCGAGTAACTCGGACCCGACAAGTCACCCTTTTTTATCGAATTTTGAAATGTCAAAATTCGATAAAAAAGGATGACTTGTCGGGTCCAAGTTACTCGGACTAACCTTGATCATAGGAATAGTGAAGTGCATGTTTAATCACAGCAGTACTAGTATTACTATTACTAATTCATTGTATTAGCTAGCTGCATACTGACTGACCATCGTCAGGTTGACGCGTCATAAAAATGGGCAAGTAGTTGTTCCAATCTGCCACTGCGCCAGATAATTAATTGGTTTTTGTTTGCTTAATAATAATTGATGGTATTAATTATTGAGTATTGACTTGTGGATTTAGGTTTTTCCACCTTTTTCTGGTGTAGAAGAATGAACTAAAAAGTAATAGTAAAATCTTGCCTTTGAAAGAGCTACAAAAAGTACAATCATTACCTTTTAAACAATTCTCTTCCTGCAGGTTAGCTGATTTTCTACAAACGAGTCCATGAGGATACTCGGACTGGCCTGCATTTCCCACTTTTTCACAGAGCCGTAGGGAAGCGGGTTTGCGAGTTTCCAGAGGGACTTTTAAACCAGCCGCTTTATAATCCCTGCTCCCGGATCCCCCGACTGGCCGCTTGTTGGCCCAAACCATGGCTGGCATCGGGGAGATGCTGTGCCAGTTGAAGGGCAGCGTCAAGTACACCAGCCTGGAGAGTGGCCAGTCCAGCTGGCGGACTGGTAGCCTGGCGTTGGCCGCCATGCCCACTGGCCAGGTCCTCTGCCTCGTCAACTTCAAGATCGGCCTTGCCAAGAAATTTGTGGTGAGTTGTAACCCACCCCTCGCAATCCAAAGACCAATTGGCCACACCAACACACCCCATTTTCTTAAAACCCACATTCGTGATTTTTTTTAGGGAAACCATTCTGTTTACTCACCAGCACTAGAACAATTAACTCATGAAATGAGTTGCATAGTTTCTTTTTTAAAGCTAGAATTTAAACAGATTTTTTTTGTAAGTACATGTACATGATGTAGTCCTGAACATGAACGTTTTAGGGAAAAAATTGTGAATTTTGTTGCAGACTTAAAAAAACTTTTTTCATGGAGAAATTATCATAAATATTCCCAAACTAATGTGTATTCCACAGCCGCCACAAATTGTGCACAAATGTGAGTGGTCAATTTAGGTCATCAGTGATGTCAGTGACATGGCAACTGACCCCCTTGTCCTTCTCCCCCTCCTCAGCTGACCAATCAGATCAAGGGGGTCATCTTCAATCACCAGGTGCCCCGCTGCGTGGTCAGCCTGACCACTGGCACCAACATTAGCTGGACGGGCAAGTCGGCCGACCGCCAGCTCCTCAACAGCCCCGGAGAGGTCAACCTATTCAGCCACACGCTGGAGAGCCTCAAGAGCGGACGCAAGAGGGGTGGGTGGCTAGTGGATGGTGGGTGGCTAGTGGTTGGTGGGTGGCTAGTGGTTGGTTGGTAGTGGGTCGTGGTGGGTAGCTAGTGGGTGGTGGGTGGCTAGTGGGTGGTGGGTGGCTAGTGGTTGGTGGGTGGCTAGTGGGTGGTGGGTGACTAGTGGGTGGTGGGTGGCTAGTGGGTGCTGGGTGGCTAGTGGGTGCTGGGTGGCTAGTGGGTGCTGGGTGGCTAGTTGGTGGTGGGTGGCTAGTGGGTGGTGGATGGCTAGTGGGTGGCTAGTGGATGGTGGGTGGCTAGTGGGTGCTGGTTGGCTAGTGGGTGCTGGGTGGCTAGTGGATGCTGGGTGGCTGGGTTCCAAGTCTGTGCATGTAGCTCCTGCTCAAATGGAATGACCATTTGTGAAATGATTTTTGAAATGAGCAAAGAAAATTTAACCCGAAACTCGAACCTTAGACCCCTCGCTGTATATCCACATGGATCACGCCCCCATTTTCATTTTGATGCAAAAATTAGTAAAGCTAATCCTTTTCGAATCCTTTCCAATTCCGCCTCAAATTTTACTGGATGTTTGTAGGCCAGTTGGCAGTTCAAAAAGGCCAGTCGGCAGTGCACCGAGGGTTGATAGTTTGATAGACCTAACACTGTGTAAATCCAAGATTGTTGTGGTATTTTTCTGGATTCAGGAAGGGTTAGGGTTACGTAATGAGGTGATTTGAATGTGTTTTTTTATCAGATGGAAGGCCCGACACTTCAGCTCAATTTGGTCTCCACATGTCGCCGCAGCCAATGACTCCTGTAATGCAGGTAATCTTAGCCAGTCTGGTCGCCAAACTCATCGTTATCAATTGTAAGACAATAGACAATACCATTTCATGGAGGTGCGTTTAATGAGCTTCCTCCCGTGGACTCTTTTCTACTCTGTGTCTTTATGGTTTTGTTTCAATAAGAGCCCAGCGCAACGGAGATACCTGCCCAGCCGGGAACTGGTTGCCACGCCCCGATCGCAGGTTGCCGGGCATGGCTCGGGCCGAGCCTCGCCCAACCCCATGACCACGCCCAGCCACCTGCGGGCGGCGACAGCGGCCGAGGTCATTGACGTCCTGGAGGACAGCGGGACGGGGAGTGACGAGGCCGCGACGGAGCTCTCTCCGCTGCTCTTTACCGACCTCCAGAGCGATATGGAGAAGGAGAATTTTGGCCCCAGGAAAGGCCCCAGGTTAGAGACGAGAGGACTGCCTCACAGTCTGGTGAAAATGGTTTCTTGATTAGCAGTCTGAGGGTGCCCAGGGTTTCTAAAAGCCTTCATTTTTTGGTCGAACAAATCAATGGAAGACGGACTGAGAACGTCTGAACAAATTGAACAGAATGGCGAAGAAAACTTTGACTGGTTTTGCGTACCAGCGCCCTTCACACCTGAACTATCCAGCCCTTAGATGGTGGCCTTCCCAAATAGTCAACTAAGGCTGGATAGCTGAGATGGGAAGTGTTGGTACGCAAAACCAGTGGTCGATGTCTTCAAACCTATGCTGAATAGACCGATTGCGCGACCACTGTGACTTAGAGTGGATATTTTCTCATCTCATTTGGCACAGAGCAGCAATGGAAATGTACAGAGAAGAATGTGGACAAAATGTTAGTCTTTGCTCATTTCCACTCCTATTCTGCACCAGATGAGATGCAAAAATACCAACTATAAGTCACGTGATGGCATGTAAACATTGATCGCGCAATCAGTCTATTGTGATCCATTACGAGACGTTGAGCGATGCACAAAAAACCATATGGCCCATTTCAACTCACGATGAGTTACGATGCATCGTAAGGCTTCGCGAAATCCAGCCCAGAGGTCTCTGGTTCAATTCCCATTCTAGTCAGAGTTTTCTTAGCCATTTTTTTCTTCAAAATGAAGTCAGTTTTCATAGTTTTCTTTCTCTCTGTCACTTGTGCTAGTTTGTCGGCGCGAACCCCCAAGACCAAAGGCAGTGCCTTCAGCAAGAGTGTGTACGATATGCGCAAGGAGGAAGGGGGCTCCCTCTTCATGTCCTCCTTCCAAGAGAAGCAGCAACAACTTGAAGAACGAAAGGAGAACAGTAAGTCCCCATCAAGATTCCAACCGACCTCCATTTTCCTCACAAACAGAAAGGGGTCATTCATCAGCTATTTAAAAAAAAAATCAATGATAAAATCTAAATTTTTATCCCCAAGAAATCTGTTCAGTTTATTCCTGCGAAGCATAATTCCAAGTGACGTGCAGCTTGCAGTGAGATTTTTTTAAAGAAATTATGGTAGTGAGGATTTGTTTATTTGAATTCCACAGTTCCTCTTGCCAAAATTGTGAGTCAGGGATCTGGCTGGTCAAAAAGGGAATTCTAGAGATATTCCTTGCCAGGGATGTAGTCACTGTATAGCTCAAATATTCTCCCAAGTTCTGTCTTTTGATTAATAGTTAGCCCGGTCTTTCGACTGGGCAGCAAAAAATTAGTCTATAGACTCATTAAGTTGTTCCTCTGCACGGAAATCTTTAGTAAAAGGCGAAAGATTTATGCGAATGCAGAGAAACCAGAGTAAAGAAAATATGCATTCATGGTGACCCGATAGCACCTATGTTTCATTGAAGCCACAGTGTCCATTTCTAGAACTCTGTATTTTTCCACAAAAGAAACCCCAAAATCACCCCATATACAATATTTCCTAGTTCTCCATATAAATCCATGCATGTATACCAGATTACATATCACCAGGCTTTGAAATAGAAGAAAAAAAACAAATTTTGAACATTCAAACTGTCATTCTTGTCTCACCCAGTAACTCATGAATATTAATGAGCAAATAGAATTAGCATATCAAAGGCTGACCTTTGCCCCTGCCCTGTCTGTTTTGGGGGAGGTTTTGAGGCTCAAGGACTTCCATGTGTTGCAGAGGTACTTCTCTACATAGTGTAGACCTTTCACCTGACAGGTTGCTATGTAAATAACCTAGTTGGACACAATTATCATCCCAAAGTGATTCAGTGAAACATTCAGGCCCTCTTGATTGTGATCATGACAGTTTCCAAACTTTCCATAGAAACTACCCAGTGAGTGATGATGAAACTTTGGATTCCTGTGGATGTTGCCCTAGTTAATCATAATTTTCTTGAAAAAAATGCTCATTGTGTCCAGATAGCTTGGGGATGGTTTCCATGGAAACTGCCCACTCATCTGTGAGGATAGGACTCAAGACTTTTCCATGGAAACTACCAAGATGCCTGTGGTCCAAATTATCCATTTTGTCTGAAGTACCAACCTTATGGTTTTCAAGGAAATTGCAAATTAGATGAGGACGAGACTCACTGAGGTTTCCATGGAAACTGCATCGATGGCAAAGGAGTAAGTTTTTGCCTTATCCTTCTTAGCATCCTTAATTGTCGCATTCACATTTGTTTCTACACCATCTTATAGTGGCACCTCGGCCGAGTTCAGGCATCAAGTCGTTTTATAGTCGCGGTCAGCAGGCCTCCGGCTATGCAGCAGGGGATGCTTTCCTCCCTTCCAGGTAAGACTCGCCTTTTTTTTTCAAAAATGAGGAGGGCCTGATGTTTCGATCCTAGCCGCACCTTTCTCAAAGGCAGATTGACAGGGACAAAGGGGATAGAGGGGAGTGACATGGACATGGATGACAGACAGAGGACAAAGGGGATAGCTGGTAGGGTGAGATCAAAGGGAAGGGCAGGGCAGGGTTTTGGTTAGGGATTAGGTAGTGGAAGGGGAAAACACCAAAGGAAAAGGGTGAAAGAGATAGGATAGGGCCATTGCATCCACAGCTATGACTGTGAATGGATGTACTGAATGGCCCATTGTGTAACAGCTGAATAAGGTCATAGCATCCACAGCTATGACTGAATGGGTGCACTGAATGGCCCATTGTGTAACAACTGAATAGGGTCATTGCATCCACAGCTATGACTGAATGGGTGCACTGAATTAGTGTAACAACTGAATAGGGTCATTGCATCCACAGCTATGACTGAATGATTGCAGTGAATGGCCAATTGAATATATGCTAAATAGGGTAATTGCATCCACAGCTATGACTGTGAATTATTGCAGTGAATGGCCCATTGAATATATATATGCTAAATAGGGTAATTGCATCCACAGCTATTATTGTGAATGGGTGCACTTATATTTGTTGTAACAACTGAATAGGGTCATAGCATCCACAGCTATGACTGAATTGGTGCACTGAATTTGTGTAACAACTGAATAGGGTCATAGCATTCACAGCTATGATTGTGAATGGGTGCACTGAATTGCCCATTTGTGTAACAACTGAATAGGGTCATTGCATCCACAGCTATGACTGTGAGTTGGTGCACTGAATTTGTGTAACAACTGAATAGGGTCATTGCATCCACAGCTGTGAATTGATACAGTGAATGTACAATTGTGCATAAGCTGAATGGGGTCATTGCACCCTCAGCTTTGACTGAATGGCTAGATTGAATGACCCAAACTGCACAAATTGAATGATATCATTACATCCACAGCTGTGAGCGAAAATAGACCACCAGTCATAACTACAAACATACGGATGTAAATATCAATATTAATTTATCCACAACAGGGCATGAAGAGGCCAAGCAGCTCTATGAAACTGGTTGGTATCGGGCCTGGGCCAACGAGATGAAAGAAAATACAACATGACCATCTGGAAGTAGATTTATTACCATCCTTTTTTCACTTTGGGCTCGGCCGTTTTAGTTCGACTTGCTCAAATTTACTCTGTTGTTCCTCGCCTCCCTTTTTTTTTCTCCCCTCTTCCAGACAGGGCAACTCTCAGAAACGCACCCCGGGTTTCCTTAGCCTGTCGCAGCCCAAGAGGGTGTGCGTTAGTCCCCGCTATGCCGGCTGGAATCAGCGGAGCCTGGCCCCCCCGGCCAAGAGCTCCCAGATGGACCTGCAAGGGTGAGTGAGCGGTCCACGCCCCACTGTCCTTCTCCGAAATCTTGAGTTGTTTGGGACCTGTGAATGTTGTGGTAGCGTGATCTTTCGCTGAGGAAATCCGACAATTGTATGTCCTTCCCTTGCTTTTCATGCCGCTCTCTTTCTTTCTCTGTCCCTCTCTTTGTCTCCCTATCTCTCTGTCTCCGCCTCTGTGTCTCTGTCTCTCTGTCTTCGCTTTTGTGTCTCTGTCTCTCTGTCTCTCTTTGTCTCTCTGTCTCTCTTTGTCTCTCGAACTGTGTCTCTCTCTGTCTCACACTGTCTCTCTTTCTCTCTGTCTCTCACTCTGTTTCTGTCTTTCACTCTGTCTCTCTCTTTCTGTATCCCTCTGTCTCTCTTTCTCTGTCCCTCTGTCTCTCACTGTCTCTCACTCTGTCTCTCTGTCTCTCACCCTGCCTCTCTTTCTTTCTCTGTCTCTGTCTCTGTCTCTCACTCTACCTCCCTCTGTCTCTGTCTCTCTGTCTTTCACTGTCTCTCACTCTGCCTCCCTCTGTTTCCATCTGTCTCTCCCTGTCTCCGTCTCTCTGTCTTCCTGTCTTTCACTGTCTCTCACTCTGCCTCTCCCTGTCTCCATCTCTCTGTCTCTCTGTCTTTCACTGTCTCTCACTCTGCCTCCCACTGTCTCTCCATGTCTCCGTCTCTCTGTCTCTCTGTCTTTCACTGTCTCTCACTCTGTCTCCCTCTGTCTCTCCCTGTCTCTGTCTCTCTGTCTCTGTCTTTCACTGTCTCTCACTCTGCCTCTCTCTGTCTCTGTCTCTGTCTCTCTGTCTTTCACTGTCTCTCACTCTGCCTCTCTCTGTCTCTCCCTGTCTCTGTCTTTCTGTCTTTCACTGTCTCTCACTCTGCCTCTCTCTGTCTCTCCCTGTCTATGTCTCTCTGTCTTTCACTGTCTCTCACTTTGTCTCTGTCTGGCTGCCTCTCTCAGACTCTGCCTGTCTCTCACTCCATCTCTCATTCTGTTTCTGACCCTGTCTCTCACTCCATATCTCACTCTGTCTCTGACCCTGTCTCTCTCAGGTTTTCCAATCTTGGTAATACCTGCTACATGAATGCCATCCTGCAGTCCCTGTTTGCGCTGGAGAATTTTACCATGGACATTCTGAACGGCGACCTCTCGCACATGCAGGAAGACAGCCTATACAAGTAAGACCAGCACCTTGGACCCTCTTTTCCCTTTCAACCCTTTCAACTTTCCCTTTTCCCTTTCAACTTTTTGGCTGTTGACCAATGAAGTTGAACATGGTCATGGCAGGGTTTTTCCAGTGCCCGTGACCGCTATATGGGTACAGATAGTGGTGAAGAATGTGGGTGGAATTCCACCGCCTGACCAACAACTATTGGGCTGTGTGACGTACCAACACAATGTCTCTAGTGGCAGCGCACTATCCCTCAATCATCCACATTTAAGGTCCCATAATAGCACAATTGTTGCTGCTTATCTTGCAATTCATGCGGCAACTTGTGTGAAAATGGGTCTTTGTCATGCTTCGTATTGATTTTGTTTTAAGCTGAAAAGAGTCTTTGTCTTAAAATTTGGACAATAGTGGTGCCCAGATTCAGAGAGCCTGTCGCAAAGTAAAACCAGCGGCACTCTGAGGTCCTGGCGCAAAGTGGTTAATTGCAGTGCAGTGATTACAGGATACTTTGAGTAGAAATCCATTGGACTTGGCAGATTTTTAAACTTCACTTTCCCCCGAGATGCATTTGGCTAATTGATTGTCCCTCTCCTATCGTCCTTGGCATCTTGTCACCACGGCAACAGGGCCCTGGCCTCTCTCCTCTTTGGCAAGCAGCGGAACCAGTCGGCAGACCGCATCGGGAAGCAACTACGCCGAGTCAAGCAAGCCATCTCCACGACAACCGCTTGCTTCTCGGGGTTCATGCAGCACGTGAGTCCCTAAAAAAAGCAATTTGCAAACAAACTTGTTCCCAGCTTTTCCTTTATTTGTTTGACAAATATGCATATTATGACAGAAATTGGGCTTCCCCCTAGACTCGTGTGTAATTTGAAGCTGTAGTCTTCATATTTAGATAAGGCCAGGGGCCTATTTCATTTAGCCTAGATAAGATTTGAAGGTTTGCATGGTGGAAGTACGAAATCAAGTTTCGGGCTTTATTTACTCTTGACGGGCAGAGTACCAGTCTCCCGACAACAGGTAGAGTACACACTTCCCAAAACATTGAGTTACCGGCTCTTTTCAGAGCCATGCTCCATCTCGCAAGAGATGATCTACATGGTGTCACAGCAAACCTTTCTCTTCAATTCAGCCTCTCAAGGAACGTGACCTGCCCAGGCAGTGAGTGAAAAGTCAGTGTTTGCAATAAGTTTGCAGCATTTTAGCAGCGCTTCATGGAGGAAATTTTTCATTCTGAGTGGGCTTTTTCGTTTGTGCTAAATCGCACAGGGACCTCTGAATGTGGAGCGCTGGTGGTGTTGCTATGCGCCGGGCATGGCACATCATTTAAAAAAAAAACAAGTGAACATGTGGCGGTTATGGGCACTTTGAAATGGCCCGGTGCTAAGTGGTTTTTGAAAGATTTGGGGCTCTATTGACAAAGCGCGGATTTGGTTGCTCCCCAGGATGCCCAGGAGTTCCTTTGCCAGTGCCTCGACCAGCTGAAGGAGGACTGGGGGAAAGCCCAGCGCAGGGGGGCGGGGCCGGTGGCCACCACGCCCGGCGGCGACCATGCCCGAGGGGCCGCGCCCGGCGACCAGGCCCGCGGGGTCTCGGAGCCGGCCGGCCGCTGCCCCGTGGTGGTGAACTTTGAGTTTGAGGTGCTGCACACCATCCGATGCGACCGCTGCGGCACCGTGGTCACCAAGACGGAGCAGTTCTACGACCTGTCCCTGGACATGCCCCGCAGGAGGTTGGTGAAGCATAGCTGCCAACCATTCCTATTTCGGAGGAATCATTCCTCTTTTGGGGAAACATTTTATAACTTTTTACAAGCTCTTGACAATAGATTCCGGGGTTTTTTTTGGCTTTGAAACACACATGTATTCCTATGTATTTTCCTCTGTGATTCCTCCTTTTTCTACTTTGACCTTTGATTCCTACTTTGACCTTTGAGAAGCGATCCAAGTGGAATTTAGCAGTGGCCCAGTGGCCCAGTGGCCCTGTGGCCCAGTGGCCAAATGACAGTTGAAAATTAGTCTTTGGCCAGTGGAGGCCGTCCTCAATGGGGCCTAGTTGGGAAAAAGAAAACCATAGTTAGGCCGTGTCCGAAACGGGCTTCCAGAGCTACATGTATGGCTAGGGCTATTGTCTTTGCATCTCCATGTATTTCCACTAGGGGGAAGTCCGAGACGTAGCTCTAGACACCCGTTTTGGACACGGCCTTCGTCTCAACACCACTACTAGCAGTGTTGAGACTATCTGGGCACGATGCCATGGCATTGATACCTGTAGCGGTGACTTTGGTTGGCTGCAGAACTTCCCTCAACCTCTGTCTGGTACCCCGTCTTGTTTGCAGCACCTCTAATCCCATAGGCTCCATCCAGACTGCCCTGGATCAGTTCTTTCAGGTGGAGAGCCTCGAGTACGCCTGCAGCGAGTGCAGCTGCAAGCAGGCCACTGTCACCCACACCTTCACCAGGCTGCCGCGGTACGTCATGACCAATTCATTATTCAAGATCAATTGCCGCTGAAAGAAGAAGAGAAGATTGACACTTTCTTTCAGAACATGATGGATATTGGCCTCAGTGAGTAGCCCATAGAATTCAAGGTTCAATGCCCAAATCAAACCTTTCCACTGGTAGTCGGCACACATTCACCAATAACCTGTTGTTGCCTGCTCACTGGTACCATGTTTCAATGCCCCAAATCTGAGATTCTCACTGGTAGTCATGTTCACTGGTACCCTGGTTCAATGACCCAAATCTGAGATTCTTACTGGTAGTCATGTTCACTGGTAACCTGGTACAGTCCCCCCAAAAAATAAATAAATAAATAAATGAGGATTTCACAGGCAGTTGGTGCCCGATCACTGGTAACCCATTGCAGGGTCATCATTGTGCACCTGAAGAGGTATCGGTTTGATGCGGACGCCGCCTTCAATGCCAAGCTCCGACGGCGCATCCTCATTCCCCGGTACCTGACGCTGCACCGGCACTGCGGCAAGGAGACGGACCGCCCAGCGGCGTCATTGTCGTCCCCGGCGCCGGCAGCGTCGTTGCCGTGCCCGGCCCCGATCGCAATCCCGCGCACTGCCAGCCCCTTGCGGAGCCGCAACGGGGAGGCACCTCTCAGGACAGCACTGACGGATGTGGTGGTCCGCAACACCGCGGTGACCGGCCAGTTAGGAAGGCCCGCCCACCCGTCCACTCGGAAGAAACTGGAGTACCTCGACGGCGACGCAAGGTATTCAATGCTTCAGTTCTCTTCCAGCTTCTTCCCGCGCACTGCTGCACTATGAAATTCTCCACCTGCAACCTGTTTCCCCCGTCTTATATATCCCCCGCTCATCCACCTTATGAGCTTATGTTAATCCCTGATGAGGTTAAGGAACTGTTTCCTGTGTCGCTTTTTCCCCCCAGTCATCCAGACGGAGAGAGAGCCCCTCTCTCCCCGGGCTCCCTGGTCAGTCGCAAGGAGGACGAGACGCAACGAGCGCTGGCGATCAGCAAGAGGGAGGCAGAGAGGGTGTCCCTGGAGGTGACGCAGCGGCAGCAGCAGGAAGAGGAGGAACTGCGACGGGTAAGGACGATGACGACAGCGCTGACAATGACGATGGTAGCCATGGTGATGACGACGGCGATGGTGATGACAATGACGATGGTAGCCATGGTGATGACGATGGCGATGGTGATGACAATGACGATGGTAGCCATGGTGATGACGACGGCGATGACAATGACGATGATAGCCATGGTGATGACGACGGGAATGATGATGATGACACAGACAACAATGGAGATGACAGCATCAATGGTGATGACCACAACAGTGGCAATGGTGGTGACAGTGACAATGATGACTGTGATGATGGTAGCAGCAATGACAGTGACAGAAACAATAAAGATGACTGCAACAATGATGACAACAGTAACAATGACAGTGATGATGATGATGATGACAGTAACAATGACAGTGATGACAACAGTGATGGTGACGATGACAATAACAATGAATGCTGTGGGAAGGAGGGCCAGGAAGTTTCATGCTACCCCTTAACATTTACGGTCTTGAATTTGTATTCATGACAGGATTCATAATGTATTTCACATTGTGTCATCGGGATTCAGGTCATTCCTCTTGATTCAACCTTTATTCTACACTTACCAACAACTTACCACTCCATGGCTTTCTGCTCGCTCTTTTAAAAATCAGTGCGATGCTGTCGAGAACTCTCTTCAAAACAATGTCTCCCAAAACTTAGCAGGCAAAGTTGTCTTTGCAGGTCACACCCCAGCAAATTGGAGAGTTTCCACGAAGAAAATTAACAGACATTTTAACAGGGCAGACGAACAGCACACAACACAAGTAAATAGACACGAAAGGCTTTCTCACTGCGTGTGTGGCCTCAGGGATAAGGATTTTGTAGGTTTTTAAGTAGTATTGATTGAGAGAAGACTTTATATGTGGTGGCATTGCCGCAGATGCATCGAGGCCTTCTAGAGTGCGGATGTGATTGGATTGGTTTTGTGAATAATAAGTTCTGTGCGAGTGACGGGCCAATTTAATTTGCCTCGCCGAGGCATCGAGACCCTGGCATGAGTATGTAGTCTTAGGCTCCGTGGTTCAGTCACTTTTGGAATGCGTAATTATCACGGCCCCTCCGGTCACCAGAGGGCTGCGGTGAATTCTTCTTTGAGGGTGAGGAGCAGCGCAAAAACAACTTGGGCCCGCGGGAACTCTTACTCTTACAAAGGGTGCCGCCGCAGAAGGCAGAGGGCTATAGGGGGCGGTGTTTATGGCTGTGTGGGTCGACGGTCGTAATCCGATTTAGTGTCTAGTGTTTGTTATTTGAAGTTAAAATTGCTTGAAAGTTTCCCAGCCAGTTTTGCTTTACTTCCTTTTCCTATACTTCCTTTTCCTTTACTTCCTTTTTCTTTAGTTACTTTTCCTATACTTCTTTTTCCTTTACTTCCTTTTTGTTTGCTTCCCTTTCCTTTACTTTTCCTTTAATTCCCTTTTCCTTTACTTCCCTTTTCCTTTACTTCCCTTTTCCTTTACTTCCCTTTCCCTTTACTTCCCTTTCCCTTTACTTCCCTTTCCTTTACTTCCTTTTCCTTTACTTCCCTTTTCTTTGCTTCTCTTTTATTTACTTCCTTTTCCTTTACTTTGTTTCACTGCAAAGGTTGGTGGAAAAGGTAGTGGCTCCACAGCCTCCACTGCTTGTGCAGTCTTCTTTTTAGACAATACTAGAGGCCTGCAGTCGATTTCACCAAACTCAGAATAACTTACTATCAATCGCAAGACAGTGAGCGATGCACAGAAACCACACGGCCTTTCACAGCTTGCGATGGGTCATCCATCGTGAGCTGAGTGATGATGCATGCGCAAAGGCTTTGTGAAATCCACCCCTCCTGCTTCAAAGATAGGATCGGAGAGAGGCAGTAGGATACGGATGACAGACAAAGGACAAACAAGAAAAAGCTAATACACAGACGAGGGTGAGATCGAAGGGAAAGGATGGGGAGTATGGAAGGGTAATTTCATCACTAAAATACGCAGAATCGTGCAAACATGCCGAGCAGGGAAAGCAGGGATGTTAACACACACAAAATCTAAATAAAAAATCAAATCTGTTGAACGTATGAAGATGTGCCGTTGCTAAGGTTTCTCAAATAACACAAAGACACACAAACCTCCGGGGCCTACAGACCTAACACTCGCCTAATTCAATAGCTGTGCCCTATCGGTCAGGTAACTTGAGTGGCAACCAGCCATCGACTTGAGGGCATTTTCAAGGCGCCTGCTCTGTTTGCATGGCCAGCTTCCCCCATTTGCTCAACTACCAAAACAAAACAAAAAAAAGGGAGAAAAAAACAATTTTGAAAATCAATCAAATCATCAATCAAATCAATTTCCCAGGTTGTTTTTCCGGCCAAAAGTCAAAGTGAAACCTTGTGAAGTCGTTTTTTTCTCTTTTATGCCCCTAGCAGAACTTGTGTGTAGGTCTGAAGCCTTGTGAGGGCAGTGAGGCTTTCTCGTGGAAGATTGCTGAGACTGAGCTAAAGATGTAGCTACGACCAAAATCACAGGTCCTCTAAACCTGTTCACATATTATGCAGCTTGGTCAGTAAGAACTTGGAGACAATCGTTGGCATACTTTATGAATGAATTCAATGAAATACCCGATTATATCATGGTTATTTTATTTTTTTAAAGAGAAAAGAAAACTTGCCTGGACCGAGCTCGAATTGGACCTAAGACTACTTGCTTAATGTATGGGATACATAACTGTTAACATACCAGGGGTGGATTTCACCAAGCCTTGCGATGCATCATAACTCAACTTACATGCATGATGGATAGCCCATTGTACATTTGCGGCAGACCGTATGGTTTCATTGTCTTGTGGATTGGTCATAAGCTACGATGAGTTTGATTAAATTAACCGTGGGTACGTTGAGTCAGATGTCTCGGGCTCAGATCCTGGTCCAGTCGGACGTTCTTTGCTTGTTCATTGAATTGTTACAAATTTCCCAGTCAGTTTGTCCTTCCTTCGGTGAGTCATTACCTATGTGATCCAGTTGTCCATGTATGTGTGTGTGTGTGTGTGTTTTGCAAACGGTTGTGACACGGGAGTTGGAAGCTAATGCAATTTTACAGAATCTTCGGGGCAGGGGAAAGGAATGACTCCACGGCCTGTCCGTGTGCCATGCTTCCAGCTGACTCTATTGACAGAGTAGACGGTAGACGGTTGAGTAGAGTAGACGGTTGATGGTGTGCGCAAAAAAAAACCAGGTTTTTTTTTCCCTCTCTATTTGTTTTGGCGTGCCGGGGGCTAAGATGCTCTCGTCTCGTGCCTTGTCGTTTGGCTCCCTTCCTTCCAGCGCGTTTGTTTGTCTTTGCATCATCCCCAGGCGATGGAGGAGAGCAAGCAGGACGCGGACAGGAGCCTGCCCCAGATGACGGAGGAGGAGCAGCTGGCCTATGCCCTGGCCATCAGCAGGCAGGACACGCCCGCCGCTCGGCCGCCAAGGTCCGCGACGATCCTGACACCGAGGGCGCCGTCGCCGGCGGGTCTCGCCGCTCTCGGCGCCGACGCGAGACGGCCGGACGCAGCCACAGATGACGGGGCGGGGTCCCTGAAGAGGCGGAGCGGCGATGCGGGCGGCCGTCCGGAGGGGGCCGCGGAGGAGGGGCTCTGGTTGGGGACGGACGGGGGGCAGGAGGCTGCCACCCCTTGGAAGCGATTCAGATCGGACGGCGGACTGTCCAATCACAGCACTCCGTCTCACGCGGGCGACAGCGGCATTGATCTCATGGACGACTCGCGTAACTCGGACGGCCGAACTCTGACCTCCGCCGGGCGCGGCGTCCGCTTGTCCACGGAAGCGGAATTTGCGCGGAGTCCGCCAGACGTTGCCGTCCCCCCTCCGGCTGGTGGTCTCCCGACCGCACCTGGCTCACCCCCTCGTTCTGCTTTGGGAGAGTCCGCTGCCATCGACGTGCATGGGGCCTCGGGCCCGACCACTCCCTCTGCGGGGGAGGCCAGCGACAAACCCAGCTACGAGGAGCTGAAAGCCTTGGAAGATGAGGAGCTTCGCAGAGCCACCGAGCTCAGCTTGCAAGGTAGAGACTTCTTTAATCAGCGCCCAAATATCTTTCGGCAAAAAAAAGCAATTATCCCTGGATACAACAAGATTGCCAAACATGTTTCACTCCAGGGTTTCTCCTTGAATTGTGTGAGTCTGTAGTGGCAACTATTTATTTGCTCAACAGATGAGTTTGGGTATATTGTGGACGCTGAAGTTTCGTGGGTCACAAATTGGATAGGGGCAGCATGTGGTCAAGCCTTAATACAAACAATTTACACATTGAATTTTTTTTATCATTGTTTCCTGATGAAAAAAATTAGGGTCGCAGGCTAGAAATAGGGTCGGTCGGGTAACCGGAAGTAGTTCTATTATTTTGTTTTGGCCTAATGTGGAATGAAACAGCCTCGACAGTCCTCTGCACATGCTAAGGTGCTATTGTATTTGTGTGCATTTTTCCAAGCAAGGTGGTCCATCAAAAGTGTGAGGTGGACAGCCTCACATGTGGTGGTGGGGGGGGGGGGTTGGTTACTCCGTTTCCCACACAATGCTTTGTGTATTTGGCCAATAATTTGCACAGTAGATGCTCAGCACAAACCTAATTGTAAGACCTTTTGCTGGCAGCCTAATAGATTTGTATGCTTAACCACTTTTTGCCGAGACCTTCAAATTCAGAGCACCGCTGGTGTTACTGTGCACTGGCCCCTCCGAACCCGGGCACCACTAGTGTCCAAGCCTAGGACACTGTAGGACAAAGCAATATGAAGCATGATAATGCAAGATGCAAGTTGCCACATGAATTGCCAGATTAGCGGTAACAGTGGCACCATTGTGGGGCTTTTTTTTATGGTAGATGATGAAGGGTTCATGGTGCAGGCATGCAACTTGTCCGCGGATCCGCGGATTTCCGCGTTTTATTTAATTCGGCCATTAAAAAAATATATAAAAAAATAATGATATATATATATATTTTTTTTTTTTTAAATCAAAGTCATAAGTTGTCACAAACTACTCAGAATGCACCACAGAGCATCTAGAATCCAAAATTTTCCCGGGCCCTTAAGCAGGCCCCAAACCACACACCGTAAGGGCTTCGTGCTTCGCGCTCGCAGTTTCATTCGGACATTTTCCTCTTTTTTTACAATTCAAGAGTTGCATGCCTGATGGTGGTCTTGGCCGCTGGCAATGGGCCCCGGCGCGAAGTGGTCCAGCAAACTTTGGTCCTTCAGCACTTGGATTCAGACCCTGGATTCCAGCCTTACATTCTTTTTGTGGAGCATGCGGAAGACATCATTATTCATATGATAATCAGTGTATTTGGTGGTCATGGGCACTGGCAATAAGGCCCGGCGCGAAGTGGTCAAGCAAAGCTTGGTCCTGCAGCACCTCTATGAACTTATGAACTTGGACCCTGGATTCCACCCTTACATTCCTTTTTGTCGAGCATGCCGAAGACATCATCTCGTATTCTGTAAATGAAAAACTCCCCCTGCCTCCTGGCTACTTGGATTGAAGCACCGCTCCAAAAAAGAAGAAGAAATTTACCAACACGCTCTGTTAACTTGCTGGAGGATATTTAAACAGCGGAATGCTGCTGATTACTCAGCCGCTAATCTGGGATTAAGAGCTTCGGACTCATGATAATCCAATCAGGGAAACAGATTTCCTCATCATTGGGCCAAGCTAAATTGAAAAGAAGTTCCCTTGCCTCCAAAAAAAAAAAATCCCAGGAACTCATTTGAGGCTGAAGAAACTAATCGCTGAATTTAATTTATCCCTCGGGATATTAAAGTGTAGTCAAATTGCCCAAGCCCAGGCAAACATCTCCAAGTTATGTAATCTCTGGTGAGAATTGTTGTTGTAAGATGATCAAATACGGATCTTGATTGAAAGAGGTCACATCTCTTGCCATTTTTCCCCCGGAAGCTTCTCCAAGCGTTAAATGGCAACTTACGTATCCACCCCACCTTTGCTTTGAGTGGTGAACTTTATAATTTACAGTGGTTAATCCATTTTTTTTGGGGGGGGGTGGAGTTCAGGCTAAAGGCCTTCTGATTGAGGCAAAATTATCTAGGCCACTGCAGGGTTCAAAATTTAGTACAGCCATGGCTGTCGTTGCCCCTTCCATTAGCTGTGGTGTCCCTAAAAAACGCCCAAATCCGCAGCCATTTTGGCTGTGCCCCTTCAAACTTTGGCCGTCATGCCCTGAAGACGGTTAAAATAAATCCTCACCCCCACAAAAAAAAATAATTAATGAGCATCAGTTTTAAGTTTCACCGCTCTGTAATGAACCTAATTTTTTTTTAATGAATTAATGCGACTTAAAAGAAAAATCTTTTGGCCTAAATTGTGTCCCTCACTTTTTTTCTGTTTTTATTTTCCTCGGAAAACCGGAGAAGGAGCTTCATGCTCACTTTATGCCCCCTGAAGAAAGTCTTGTGTTAAATTTCTCAGAGGCCTGCAGAATGCAGATGTATGATTTTGTTTTCCCATGGCCAAAGTCGTCTCGAAGGGGGGATCGTTTCTGGGGCACAGTAGCCAGTTTTCAAATTCCGATCTTTTCTCTTCACCTTTTCCTTTTTTTGGGGTGTCAATTGCAAATGTCTTTTGTCTCCGCCAGCATTCCTCCTTTGTCCAGCATCTGCCATTTGCCAGAGAGAGAGAGAGCCTGAAATTTTTATCCTAGCAGGAGAACCTTTCTCTTGAAAGGACGATTCTGCCTTTGAGAAAGATCCTGTTAGGATCGAAACATCAGGCCCAACCTAATTTCCTGTATTTTGTTTTGTCCTTTGCCATCTGTCTGTGGGAGAGCTCCTGTTAGGATCAAAGCATTAGTCCCTTTAACATTTATAGAACTGCGTCTGTGAGCATTAGCCGTGCTGCCTTTGAGAAATGTCCTGCCAGGAGTGGAACATCAAGTCCTCTATTGTCCAACCTTCTAAGATTTGGTGCTTGTTCTTTTCTTTTTTGAAGATGCCCAAGAAATGGCCCAGAAGGAGGAGGATGCTTTAAAACGAGCCAAAGAAATAAGTTTACAAGGTTGGTTAATGAGTTTTCTTTTCTAATCAATACCCCAACAAATTTTTTTTTTTTAAGAGCTCAATGAGAAGTTTGTATCATCACCATGTGGTTTCTTCCCTAAAAAGGTCTTCTTTTTTAGACAATTTTTATGAGACTTCAAACCAGCACAGGAAAGGAAAACAGTCTGGGAGTAAACTTTAACCAATTTGTGAAAATAGCAAAGAAATGTTTGGACCTGACAAGGACTGAAACCTCTGGCCTGACGTACCAGGGCTCTAAGCACCTAAGCTATTCAGCCCTCAGATGGCGGTCTTCCAAAATAGTCAACTAGTCTTTGCCAGGGAGGGGGTGCTAGTCGGAAGCATTTAACATTAACTGCATGAATCTCCATGGATCACACTCCCATTTTCATCCAGATGAAAACAATGTAAGTAAATATTAGCTTTGTACATGGTCAATGGGAATCTTAAAACATTTTCATTCTAACTTGAAAGATTTTCGCTTTAAAAAAAAAAGGGTCTAGTACCCTGGTACATTTATCCAAACCTAATGACTAGTTGACTTTTTGGGATGGCCACCATCTAAGGGCTTGATAGCTGGTATGCAAAACCAGAGGTATCGGGTTCTGGTCCAGTCAAAGATTTCTTTACCATTTTTCAAAACATAATGATATAGATAGTATGTATGGTCAATTGAAGTATATCTTTGCCACATACATGTAATTGAAATCGTCCAAATTTTCCTTTCAAATCAAATTTTTGTGGTAGGGCAAATTTCCCTTCGTGGGTAGCTTGTGAATTAGCTCCCAAACTGTCAACCATGGAAAACCACTGTACATACACACTATGCAAGCAACACATTGCACCAATTTGGAAGATAGATCTCCCAATGCATTGCATCTTTCCCTAGTCTGACATCGTGTCTCTGTGGTCTGTTCTCTTTCTGTTCCACCCCAAACCCTCCCCCCCCCCCACCCTCCCTCTCTCCAGAATTTTCGGAGAGTTGGCAGGATGCGAGAGACGAGGACGAAGCGGCGGAACCGATGGAGGAAGGAGATGAGACGGACGAGGAAGTGCTGAAGGAACTCAACAAGAACGCAGAGGTGAGGCCAAAGACTCTTCCCATCATTTCCACTTCCTTCTCCCAACAGTCTGACGGGACTGAGACTGTCAAATCCTGGTCCAGTCAGGATGGTGTTCACTGTTTTTTTTGGCTTCAACAAAAGTCTACAGGCATGCGACTTTTCCATGGATCCGCAGATTTCCAAATTTTAAAATAATCAGACGTGGTGGGAAAGAAATAAAGGTCCTCGTTATCAGTTTGTTTCAGTCTGCAGCACGGCTGGCCCGGCACTGTACTTCACTCATAGTGCCTGATAAGGCCAGAATATAGGCTGGCTCCGTGTTTTTTATACCTAAAACATGCTGAAAAAGCAGGACACGGACTCCACACCCATACACCATCAAAAATCACTGCTGCGTGAACCAGCCTGTGATATGATACTCATGTGTGCTCCATTCGTTTGCACTGCATTTCTGGTTCTTTATGAAGTCACACTTCGGACTGTAGCGCCATCTATCAAGTGTATGTGTATAGTCTGGTTCCACGTTTTTGTTCACACATGAAAGAATACATCGGTATTAGGATAATTAACACGTGCAACTTGGAGTGACAGACAATACATAAGAAAATGTACATGTAAATGACATTGTATTTGTCCATAGAGTTATAGGTGTTTGATTGTATGCACTTACAGTTGGTTGGGGATGGTTTCCACTTTTTTTTTTTAAATTGAAGATTTACATGCCTGAGTCTACATTCAATCTGAATTGTCAAAATTTAGTGGGCCTGACGTTTCGATCCTAGCAGGACCTTTCTCAAAGGCAGAGTGGCTGCCTTTGAGAAAGGTCCTGCTAGGATCGAAACGTCAGGCCCACTAAATTTTGAGATTTGCATTTTGGTAATTTTAGTCAGTAAGCAGTTTGCAACATTTTTGTATTATCGCTTTCAATCTGAATTGGCTCGATTGACTTCTCCGTCCACCCTCCCTGCAGAGCGGTCACCTCCCGTCGTCCTACCGGCTGGTCAGTGTGGTCAGTCACATCGGCAGCTCCTCAGCCGTTGGTCACTACATTAGCGATGTCTGCGACGGCCAGAAGTCCTCGGCCTGGCTCAGCTACGACGACTCGGAGGTGGTGCGCATCAGCGAGTCGGCAGTCCGAGAGAGCCGGGAAAGGACTGGCTACATCTTCTTCTATGCTGCGCCGTAAACTGCCATGGCTCCCTGGGACTAGGCCAGAAGAGACGGTCGCCACTTGGCAGCACCCTCGTACAGTATCTGAGCATACTCTGCCACGGAGGCAGAATTGTCCGTCCTTTCGCACAAAAACCATTTAATTGGGCAGCGGAATGAATCAGTCTCATCTAGAACCTCATTATACAGCATCACTCATCACTGATACTCTGGGGCCAATTTTATAGAGCTGTTTAAGCTCCAAGTTTTGCCAAGGAAGACTCCTCGTGCTAAGCAGGTTTTCACGCTTAAGCGGCTCTAGGAAATTGTGCCCTGTTAAAGAAGTCCCTATCCTCTAAAGATCTTGAACATCACATTTCACAGTTCCTGTCAGAAGAGGTGTTGCATCGCTTGTCTAGTGAATTTGAACCTTCTTTTAACAGAAAAACCCACTTCGCTCTGCTGAGCAAATTAATTAATGCATAGAATACCTTGGGTCCCTACTTCGTTGCCTTTTGATGCAACAGAGAAACAATGCCTTGCTCAGCAACATCGTCACTTTTTTTGTCAGCATGGTTTAGCCAGATTCATGTCCCAAATGCACAGGAAACTGATTTGCTTTTTCTCTCAGCGACACAATTTGCAACTCAGCAGAACTGCCAGAATTTGGCAGGCCGCTTTGGCGTCAAATTTGCTTAAATTTGGTCATAGTAGTCAGTGAGCAGAAGTGTTTCCATTTGTGCAGGAGTTGAGTCATGAGTTGATTAAATACACGCAGGTGAATAAGACGAACACATATGCTAAGTACTCGGACAAAATAAGCAATTCTCAACAAAGGGAAATCATTATTTAATGCTACTGGATATTAAACAAAGCAGATGGCCTCCTTCACAAATGTGTTCTTTCCAAAACAAAGTGTGAGCTTACTTGGCACTGTACTGTCACAGCGTGTAAACAGACGATTTTAACATGTCAGTTAGCATGGAAACTGTGACCCCCATCATCTTGTAATTGATTTTTTGGGGGGTTGACTCTACACTGTACAAATGAAATTATTGGCCTTTCTTTTTTATGACTTACAATAAAACTCTTATGTAGAAATACATACCTTTTTCGTTCACAACGCAGATGAATTATTAATTTTGTAATCGTATAATATGTTCCCTCTATTTGAGACTGTTTCCTTCCAACTCCCCAAAGATTATTACATGATCTCTTTTAATAAACCCTTATCCTTATCCTTCAGGTAAAAAAAGTCAACTCCCTCGAAATATTTTGCTCAATGATGTTATTACTGTACACATTTGACTTCCATTAATTGTGATTTTTGAAATCCGGGCACATTGTTTTTAAGGGGGAAGGGGGGTTTGGGGGCAGTTAGTCAGTTTGTACAATGTAACAATAGAAACTACACGTGCTTTAAACAGTAAGCCCAGGTTGGTGATGTTGGAATTTTTCTTGTCACCAAAATAATTCTACCTCCGTGCCCAACTGAGCATTGTGCCCATAATTGTTTATGACGTAGCCAAAAGAGCATGAATTCCATTAATTGTGGTTTTTGAAATCCGAGCACATTGTTTTTAAGGGGGTTTGGGGGGCAGTCACCAGTTTGTACAATAGAAACTACACGTGTTTTACTGTATAAATAATACAGTAAGCCCAGGTTGGTGACATTGGAATCTTTCTTAAGTCACCCAAATAATTCTACCTCCGTGCCCAATGCATTGTGCCCATAATCGTTTATGACGTAGCCAAAAGAGCATGCATTTGGATGCAGTTTTTACTTGTTTGCCTTACTGTTTTGCCTTGATATCACAAATGGTCTTGAGATCGTGATGGTCTGCGTTTCTGTGTTCCAGCCAGGTGTAGATATTGCGCCTTCGAGTTCGAGTGATGGTCAACGCTGGACTAGAGGGTTTTTTTCCGGCCCCAGGCACACAACTAGCATGACGCGTTGTGCTCATGCGCCCTGGTCAGCAAAAACCAACCCCAAAACCCCCGCCCCCCAAAAAAAAATAACCCCCCCCCCAAAAAAAAACCCCCAAAACCCCAAATGGCGAGCCGATTGAAAAGTGCCAGAAGCCCGCCTGTCAGAAAATGCAAATTGTGTCTACTCTGCACTGTGAAAAATAGCCCCATTTAGCGTAAAACAGTTTCGGTGAAACGGGATTCTATGTACACGTAATTGGGCCCGGGTTTGAATTACAAGCTTCTTTTTTTTTTATCTCGCAAGACTATGAGGGTAACCGCGGTTGGCCGCGTCGTCAAAAACACGGGCAGAATAATCCAGTATCTCTTAGTAACACAATCGTAATACACTGGAATAGGAATCCTGTCTGTGGTTTTGTTTGGACAATATCGTGTTTTGTAAATAAGCCGAGACGAACCATGATGGCGACAAAAATACAATATATTGTGGTGCTTTTTTTATGAGGATGTGTTTGTCTTAGGCTAGGGTTTTCTCACTACATTTACATAGTACAGTTATGTATTGCTACAGGTAAATGTGACAATAAATCGGTTGGTTATGCCAGGCACACCGAAGTTATCAGATTCTTGGGAGGAAGGGTGATAAATACACTGTCACCTTTTGCCTGAATTTATGTTGAGAGTAGAGTCTCACTCTACAAAAGTTGCCCAGCCAGCAAAATGTGGCTTAGCGCAAAGGTCTCGCGTGTTTAGAACGGCTGGCTCGTACAACATTGTGGTGCGTGTGAACTGTTTGCGGTGACACCGTGTAAGCCATCTCTTCCGAGAATGGGTGTGGCTCTGAGAATAGCCGGTAACTCAACGTTTCGGGCAGTGTCTGTCTACGCCAGGCAAGGCGAACTGTCAAAATATCAGCCAAGTCAAAAGTAGGCCCCTTTATGAATCCAAGGACATTTTTCGGGAAAAAAAATCATTTTACAGTACATGGTAATTCCTTATCGCCTATGGTTTACTATGTACAGAATGGTTGCCATCATATCTTTTGTGCATGCATAGCTACAGCACATCTGGCCCCAAGCTCAAAACACATACACAGCAAGTCTATAGTCTTATCGTGGAGTTAGAGGGAGGGCCCCATATGGTCTTATCCCCATTCTTACCGTATTGTTACGTCCCGCGTATTTTCCCCATTATTTTGTACAGTCTGTTTATCCCAGTGTTACACATAATTTAGTATGCTCTGTACATAATAGTGTATTATTCAATATACTTCCACATAATAATTTGTACAGCTGTCCTGAATTCCGTGTGAAGTTGTGCACGTGTTGTACACAATTACCGATATGTGATGTATTATGAACAAATTTAACCCAGTCGCACTGTATTTTCCCATAATTATTATACTTTGTATACCAGCACAAAGTATCCCTAGTTCACGACAGTATCATGCACTTGTACATTATTTTTCAAGAGGCCTTTTACCAAAAAAAATGGGCGATTCACAAAAGTGCGCCCTCAAGAGTTTGCATTGCGTTGGCCAATCACAATGCACGGAATCTGTTGACCCTTGTGATTGGCCAGCGCGTTGCGAACAATTGTGAATCGCGCGTATTAATGTGCAATGCAATATCCTCTTTCAAATTATTATCGGCAGCTGCGAAAAGGCTGCAAAACAGAACACAGTAAAAATTCTCAACATCTTGATACCAGACACATTTTAGTGGAGGTTTCTACGGGAACGTCTACTTACACGTTTGTGAATTCAATCCACACATTGATCGTCACACCTTTAAAGCTGTCAACAGCACAGTGTATGTATGTATGTACTTGTAGGTGTGAATGTAATGTACATTAAGAAAAGTAGAAAGGGTGATCAAAGTCACGCGATGTGTCGTTGTTGGTGACGACGTTTCGATTGCTAACTGCTAACGTAACCTTCATCAGGCAACTGAAGAATGCGCTGCGGCGTCCGTTTATATCCGCTTCGCCGGTTCCTGTGTACCGGTTTGCGGACGTCGTAGTAGTGATCGTGCGGTTTGGTGCGCGATTCTGGCGTCCACTAGCGGCCCTGTCCGTGGTGGGTCGGTGGTACGACGTCCGCAAACCGGTACACAGGCACCGGCGAATCTTATATAAATGGACGCCGCAGCGCACATTCTTCAGTTGCCTGAGGAAGGTTAGCAGTTAGCAACCGAAACGTCGCCACCAGCAACGACACATCGCGTGACTTTGATCACCCTTTCTACTTGTCTACACCACCGAGATGAACAACCCCTTCATTTCTAATGTACATTGTATGCATGTATAACGTACGCACAGGACATAATTATTAACATAGAAAAAAAGTACCAGTAGAATTCACATATCGAGCTATATCAAGATTTTACATCGACAACACGCTGTGGAAACGAAGCTTCTGAACAACCCGAACCCAACATGCAAGCTTTCAACATTGACCAGTCCAATTCGTCCTCGATCGTTTCGGCTCATTTGAACGAATGTATTCATATTGCAATCCTTGATGCCTGAGAGAAATGGTCCGTTGTGGGTTTTTTTGGAGTGGCGCCTTTGTCAGAGCCACATCACCGTTCGGCTTTTTGTTGAGAAGTCAGGGGACAAAACGCATGCTGCAGTCTAACGACCCCGTGTCCTGACCATGATTTTGTTGTACTTTCCAAACAATCGAAGCTTCTCTTCATTGTTTTGCCTCACTTAGAAGTCTGTTCCCTTAGCACCCCCAAGAAAAGGACAGAGCAGCCCTTTGTCTCTTTGTCGTTAGATCCCATCGGCAACGCCAGAAACGCATGCCGGTTTTTTTTTTCATTTGATGCCCATGCTATCCTAATGAGACGTTGGGGGCAGCATTCAGAAGACGTGCATCAGGGGAAGAACTCAAGACCACCCTCCCCAGAAAAAAGTAGATGGAATTTTTTTTAGATTGGCGAACAAAAGCATGCATCTTGTATTGACCAGAACGTCCGCTCAACCGAACTGTTACAGTGAAAAGGACCATAACTATAAGGTATCCACTTTAAAGACTAGGTTGAACAAGTTTATTTGTTTTCGTAGCAACAACCACTTGATCAGATGAAGTGGTTGTTGCCGCGAAAGTCTATTATGCACTATTTTCAACCAGCCCAGTTGTCCTTATAATAATTATAATACGTGTTGTCTTGTTGGTGTTGTTTATCAGTTGGACTAACGCGCCTATCTTTGCACAGCCCCATTGAAAAGAACCAGGATCGTGGGTCCCGTTTATCCATAAGGAAACTCAAGCCAGAAAAAAAGAAGGAAAAAGGAAAATTCTGCACTTATACTCTATAGATCGGCGAACAAAAGCAACTTAAGATTAAAAAACAAAAACAAAAACATTTCTACCAGTGCCACAAGATGGCGCCCGTCATATACGTCACCGTGACGACGCCGCCCAGCAGCAGGATAGGGCTGACCCTTGACCTGTGGGCGGAGGCCAGCTGATTGCAGTTGTCGTCGTGGCAGCACCAGACGCACACGTAGTCCTGCTCGCTGACCACGCACTCGCCGTTGTTGTACACCTTCTTCTCCTCGGAGCAGAACGTGTCATCAACACAGCTTCTGGTCACCGTCTTGGGCGTGTAGTTGCTACCGCCTGCCAAGGTGAAGTAAAAAGTGGGGGCAAAAAGTTTAGTTTTGATTTTCGTATAATTATGTAGAGGGCTTGACGTTTCGATCCTATACCAGAACCTCTCTGAAAAGTCCTGCTGAGATCGAAACTTCGTGCCCCTGTACACTTTTGAGATTAAGTATAGTTTGCATCAATATTATTTTGTATAGGCCCAGGCCTGTTAAGAGTAGGCCTAAGCCTAATAATGCCACAGATGACCGTACGCATCATGGATAGACTATGGCTTGGGGCTCACCGTGGTATTTGATTTGCGTGAAGCACGTGTTGTATCCCACAGTGCACTGCTGTATGAAGCCGCTCTGGCGACATTCCTCCTCGTTGGTCGACGTGGAGGGACAATTGAAACATTCCATCGTTCGGGCTGCAGAAGGGGTGGGGTGGGGCAGAACAAAATCGGACCACATAGTCAGTCAAAACCACACTCGCTGACTAAAATGACGAACAATACGTAAAATCTCAAAAGTTACAGGGCCTGACGTTTTGATCCTAGCAGGACCTTTCTCAGAGCCTTTGCCTATAGGAAAGGTCCTAGCACTTAGCAGGACCTAGTCCTGCTAGGATCAAAACGTCAGGCCCTGTAACTTTTGAGACTCACGACAGAGATTCTCTCATCACAATGGTGTCACAGCAAACTAACTTACCCTTTATTTATATATTTTTTTATATTTTTATTTGGTAGACAGGACTGCGTACAGTCATCATCACGACACTACCGAAAACTGCTGTACTTTGGTCAACGAGTGGCACGGATTGAGCAGGTAAACTCAGTTGACTCGGGCCCATAGGCCTACACTACAGGAAGCGATTTGCTAAATTAATGTCTTCACAGAAACGCATGTTATTCTCAAAGCAAGGGTCCAACGAAATCGGCGGTAGGATCCGGCTGTAATCGAAATGCCCCGAGGGCGAAATTGCGAGCTCAACGCTAGAATCCGAAAAAAACGCAAATTAAATAAACAAATACAAAATGCTCCCTGCGGGTGCACTTATTGGATTGGGTGCGTCCTCATGCATAATGCATAATTTACACGACCACGTGACTAACGGGACCCCCACACACACTGCAGCGTGACCAGATCGGCCCCAGGGATACGGGGCAGGAGAGGGAGGGGATGGGGTGGGGATGGGCAGCCGGACATGAGCGATCTTCGCTGAATTTCTCCGGGCCTCCTGAGCCTACTTGACCCCGATATCGATGACCAGGCGGACTGGCGCTGAACACACGGGATTGATGCGTTAAACCATGGTCTCTCTTTCCTTGCTCTATGGTTAAACATACCACGCTCACCCGTCGTTCGCATACTGCACTAGGGTGCGAACGCAATGAAATCTTTGAGAGTACAATCTACCCCAATTTTTGGAAGTACATTTTAAGACTGTAGGCCCAAACCATGATAATCGTAAACATGTACAGTAGAGTTGCACGATACACGATATATATTGGTAGCACTAGAATCGAGTCGAAAAACAAGGGATCACCACATTATGTACTCTGTAGGTCTTTGGCTTCATTTTTGATGGTATACTGCGCTTTTAAAAAGAATCCAAAGCTCTAACTCAAACAAATAATTCACACCCGATTTCAACTTTGATAGGTCAAATAACAGGTCGATAATCCGTTGTTTGTTACTGTAATAATGCATAAAATGTGTAGATTGTGTGAGAATCTCATTTATTGTTTGTAATTTGCTTTGATTTGACCGTTTTGGCCATATTCCTGTTACTAAAAGTCCACCCGAAGCGTCCCTCCTTCAAACATGATGGTATGGCCCAAGCCTCTCCATCATAAGTAAAATTACGGACAGCGGTCTAGCGGATTCAAGCCTTTGGAATTAACATCAATTTGAAGCGGCATCCGGCTGTCGCCGACATCACTCGTCAGAGATCGCTCCGTCTTCGTCACGGATAGCTTTCTTTTTCGTCAGATTGGTTTTATGCGTGTGCCTGCCACCGTAGCACGTTCAGTAGGTTGGGGATATTGATTCTGTCGCTGGCGCAGGCCTAGTTTCGTAATCCATGGGTTAATATCTACCAAAGATCTTATAGCGCGCTAAGCGCGCAAGATAGCCTACTCTTGCGAGATCACACACGTTCGGGTGAAGTACGTACTGGGCGCCATTTTAGTAAGCAAAGTCGCACACATTCTCTCCATTTCGTGGTCACATCACATCAAAAGTTATCGCATTCTGTTCACTATCCAAAGTTGTATCTTTTTTATTGTTTGTGACTCTCCCTCTTCATTTCCGGAGCACTAAAAGCAAACGACAGATTCCGTTGCTTACTAAAATGGCGTCCACTGCGTATACTTCACCTTTTGCTCAGAGAAATCTATCTTGCGCGCTTTGCGCGCTATAAGATCTTTGGTATCTACTCAATCCATACCACATTGTGCTCCAATGGCGTCAGCTTCTTTGCTTTATACAATGAACTATCCCATGCCTGCGTGGTTCCCACGCGGATCCGTGCGCTGGTTCCCCCGTCAGATCGCACCGGGCGGTTTGTGTGGAGCGAACCAGCGGATATTGGTAACCAATCCTGATCAAGACCGGTGTGAATCTAAACAGCTATAGGCACCAGGGCCCAATTCCATGGCTTTGATGGGTACCAGGTAGAATCAGCGCTCACGGAAACAAAAATCCGTTATTAACGTCAGCATAATTTTCACGGCCAATATTATCTCTTGCTTCCGTAGGCCCCCCCAAAAAATTCACTTTACGCAAGTCATGTGGCAATTGCTTCCATACCTGGAATGCAAATTAAATCTTTGCGTTGTCGTCTGCTAATTTCCATGTTTTTCGAATTGATTTCAGTAAAGGAAAACAATTACCCTACTTCGCCCAAACCTGCGTCGGTGAAATGATATTTGTAGGAGGTTTTGTCTGAATTCGCGGTCGTCGTTAAAATCTAGGTCGTCCAATTCAACGAACGACCGCGGCCATTTTCCTCTATTGTTGCGTTAAGCGCAGACATTCCGCGCTAGCTCTTTAAGCGTCGAATCCTTGCTTACGCGATCCACGGAATGAGTTCTGCGCTTACAGTGTCGCGTAAGCGCAGAATTCTGCGTTAAGCAGAGCCATGAAACTGCATGGGGCGTGTATAGAAATGCCCGTTCGCCAATAGACGCCCACAAGAAACTGACGCCATCTTATAGTTGCCGTGTTGGCACTCGAATAGCGCCACTGCACTCTGCTCATCGTCAGTCCGACTTGACGATGTAATTGGAACGCGGCTTTGGTTACGATGGGTTTGTGGAATTCTAAACTCGGTTCGATTTATCAGCGGAAGTTTCCTCTGTCATCCCGACACTTGCTTTCCATCTGCCTCGGGCAGATTCCCTCCAAAAAAAATTAAGATGACGCTTCCAAGTGTCTGGTAGCAGCGAGGCTTTGGTTATCTATTGTTGCTAGTTTTCCCTTTCGCCCTTATCGTATATCTCCGCAAATGGCGCCCATTCTGTTGTCTGGTCCTCAAATCGTCTCGGCGCCATTCTTTGGTGCGGCAAAAGTGAGATAAATGAACGGCCTACGTGCTTTATCGTATAGGCAAGCCGCAGAAAGAGGGAGTACTACAGGAGAGAGGGAGAGAGATGGAGAGAAAGAGAGAGAGAGAGAGAGGGAGGGAGAGAGACAGAGAGAGGAAGAGAGAGAGAGAGAGAGAAAGGGGGTGGGGGTAGGAGGAAAGAAAGGGAGAAAGGGAGAGGAGGGAGAAAATGTTCTTTTGGAGTTTCATTGAGTCCAAAAGACCCCTTGGGGGGCCTATAGAAAAATCTCGTCTGTATTCACAAGCTGTACGGCATCGAATTACGCACACCTCTATAGAAGTCGAAGGATGGGTCCGCGACTGAGATTCCCCGCGGACTCGTGCAGTGTTTCCAGCCGTAGCCAATTAATTAGACCGCGCAGCCAAAAGCCAATAACAGACTGTCAAGAAGGCACCCATTATCATGTCCTGTTTAGTTCCAAAGGATCCTTAATAACCCGACCAGTAATCTACCGAACTGGTTCCCTCCATCCAACATTAATTGCTCACCAGTGTGGGAACCAACGCATGTACAGTATTAACCTAAAAGCCCCTCAACCGGACCCGTGTAAAGCATACGGACAGTGCAGTGGACGTCCCTAAGTTATATCGCTGAAGTTCTAACCCTAATTCCCATCCCTGACAACTTTAATGCGCGTTTCCATCGCGCGGTAATAATGATATACCGAAGACGTAACCGAAGACGCCGAAAAAGCTCGGGACCCGAAGGGATTCGTTCGGACAAAATCGATGGACACCTTTTAAGTTGAGAAGTTCCCCACCCCCTCCCACTCTCGTTTGAATAGGCTAGACATACGAGGGCCTCCAGGGATAGACAGGGACAGCTCTACCCATGGAGCTATAATATACTCTACCAAAAGTAGACGCTGTTTTCGCGCAGGCGCATAGCCGTGAATTCTCCTCGCCTCAACACGGCTGGCGTCTGAGCCCGATTTCATCGGCCACGGCTGCTTACAACGCACGAGTCGATTGAAATTTGGCGGCAGTAGTTGCCTATAGACCTTTCCACTGTTTACAAACATTGACCAGAAACCCACCCATGCGCACTTCTTTGGTTGGCAAGATTTCCAGATTATCATAACTACGTACGGTGGGAGACACCCGGTGCTGTCTCATATCGACCAAATTACCGAAGACCATTCCTATGTTCCATCCAGTTTCACAGGGCACAAATTTGACATCCTCTTTAATATGCAAACCAACTAGACAAAATGTCAAGAGAAAGTTATAACGACAAACCGATGGTTAAATTTCAAAACGGAACAAGACGCTGATTTGTACAGTAGGCCTATGGGCCTCGGATTCAGGGAAACGGAAAAATTGTTCGTTCCAAATCTTATCTGTATCGTTTGCTGCAGCAACAGCAACACCATCACAGAACACCATTCGGGACAAATGTAAACTTATGAGAGTTCTTATCGGCGTGCCAAGGCTAGGGGAAGTTCCGGTATTTTGTATCATGGTTGTATACAAAGTTCGTGTCACTGCCAACAAAAAAATGGCGGATGTGTTTTGTCACGTGAAAGGTCTATAGTGGCTTCCGTAAACTCGCGTGTGATTCGACTGAGCCGTAGCCAAAAGGAAGTTTTCTACACAGAGGCGTGTGTGCACATATAGAAATAGAAAGAAAGTGTTTCATCGTCAATTCCTGAGTAATAATTATAGTGACATATATTTTGAGCATAGGTGAACCCAAACAATGACTAAAATCAGGACACAACGGTATTGTGTACACAAATTCCAGGTTTAAAAAGTGGTCTTTAGTTGGGTTAAATTTGACACAACGAAGTTGGGTAACAAAGTTGACGTCGTTGTTGGGTAATTGCTTTGTGCAATAATTGAGTATAACTTGACACAACCCCTGTTGTGTATCATTTTACCCAACAAACGACCATGTTCCCTTTTTACCACCACAAAGGGTAAGATTTAACGCAATGTTGGGTTGTTGTTTTTTAGAGTGCACGCGAGGAAAAAATCTTCTTCCTCCATTTCAACACGAGACACTGTCATATCACTGACACTCCCTATAGAGGACGAGTGCACGATGTAACAACGCAGTATGAAACTGACATCGAAACAACACATGTCTAAGTTGTATTAACACAACTGTGACTCCTCCCGTTTTCAAAACTTGGGCTCTTTTCCAAAACCCGGTCTATAGCCTATTTTCGGCTCCGGCTTCGTCTCCGTTATCCAAAAGCTGAAAACGGATTTGAATTATTTGTTGAAGTTAGAGCTTTGAATTCTTTTTCAAAGCGCAGTATAGCATTAAAAAAACGAAGCCAAAGGCCTCCCTTGGTCATGCCTTGTACACGTACTTAGAAATGGATGGAAGAACTAGACAAAGCCGGAGCCTGAGCCTGAGCCTAAGCCGGGTTTTGAAAAAGGGCGCATGTCTCGTTCGTTGGGCGTTTGCACGCCAATGTACCACACCAACAGCCACGTGGCGAGATGAAGAATTCGGGCGCGCAGTTGGCACCCGTCCAAAAAGATAACAAAACCCAAATCTCATAAACTGGACAGCTGCTGAAAAATGAAAACAATTTGCCGAAAATAATATCTGTGTGGATCACCACGCGGGTCGCCAGAGGATTACTTTCACTGCCGCTCAGTGGTCGCGATGTCGGCCCGCCGCTCGCGGATGTATACCTCTGCGCTCGCCAACTCAGCACGACAGACAGCCGGAGTGGTATCCCTCCGCGGCGCTGGGGCGCAATCTGTCATACCAAGCGCGAGCTTGCCATTCTAATGCCGCAGGGTGGCGGGGATGGGTTGGAAGGGGTTGAGGGAGAAAGGTATGGGGGAGGTGCTTATACATAGAAGCAGATGCTCTGTGACGAATTCGATAAGCTACAACCCCGGCATACTGTCCGGACCTTCGACAGGAGTTTCCTCAGCTGCTGGGGGGAGTATCGAATTCATCTCGGCTTCGTCATGAAAGAAGGGGGGAGAGGAAGTAGACGAAACAAAACCCGAATATGCAAACGGCTCTGAATTTTCAATCGTCGCTTTTGACTAAAGGCCACAAACTTCCCGTTCTCAGCTGCCTGAGTGAAATGTGAAAACGAAAATCGCCTGGGCACGAATTTTTGTTCCCCTGTAATGGTTAGGGGCATTTTCTGGTGGTTTGTATTGAATCTTGCGGCGTCGCTCTACCTTCAGCCTGGAGTCGAGATTAAAATTGGCACAGTGGTGATTGTTTTTGACAGATCTCCATCGCTGCATGATGCAGAATATTGATATCCTTTCCCGTAGCCAGGGTAGGAAAACAAAACAAAAACACCCGACACGCCAGTGGGTTTTGAGACTGGGGATAATGTTCCTCGAAACCTGGGACGGGTCCAGGATGTCCAGGACGGACGGATTCGATTTCCGATAGTGTCCTGCAGCGGGAAAAGACATTACACTTTCTCTTTAAAACTCAGCGTGTCTCAATGGTAACGTTCAGAACGTGGCGGTCTCATCTCATCCATTTGGCAGTCGAAGGCCTATATGCCTGAACATTAGACATTACACACCCAATACAAAGTGAAAGAACCAAGTCAGTACGTCATGGCCTAGGACAGACATACGCAGGATTTCTTCCATTACGTAATAAGATACAGAAACCTTAATGTTACGGTACTGCATGAAGTAATGGCGATGATATCGCTCTAATGAAGTCAATGGATTTGGAAAAGCCTATCCCTTTATCTACAGTTCGATCTAGTTCTCCGCAGCTCGAACATTCAAGTGGCGACCAGGTGCACAGATGAGACTCTTTCCGAAAACGAAAGCCTTGTAACAGACTTTCAATTGCCGTTTCGAAATGAAGGCTTAGGCTCGGGCTTAGGCGTCTAAAAACAAGCGTTTGGCTTCAATTTATCGGGGAATACCCGGTACCTACCGTATATCAAGCCAACAAACCTTCGAATTCGGAAACAAACCACAACCTGCGTTTTCAGTTTTTGTCAGACGGAGACGAAGCCTGAGCCCGAGCCTAAGCCTTCATTTCGAAAACTCGGCCTATCTTGAGTCTTGCTACGGTGGCCCTTGGAATCCATGACGTTTGAAATGTCACCGAAGATGTGTCATTGTACGCGTCGGGAATTGGTAGGCACACTGCAGCGGACGGGGAAGCACTTCTCAGACTCAAGAGAAATTTGTCAGAGCTTCCAGCCAGATGAAGCCCGTATCATCCGTCCGAAGAAGTCCCGACTGTGACCCCAATCTGTTCAGTAGATCCCCCTCCGAACCTCCTCTGTGCGTAACGTCTTGTGAATCCAATCTTCCGGACTTAGTACCAAATACCCGAACGGGCGTCTGCGCTCTTATCTGTCCGTGTGATCAAATTAACTCCGTATTAGCCCCCTAAAGCCTAACACTTCGACAGCGCGGACATTTTTAATTAACGATAAGGAATGGTAAACCGCATCGTGCAATGTCAGACCAAGTTTTTTTTCCCAGCACCGCGGCTCGATGACAAGACTAGATATCCCACTTTGGTAGAAGAAAAAAAGAAGCTCTCCGAGTGTAATTTATTTGGTAACTCTCCCAGTGGCCTAGACAATATATACAGTCTTTATCTCAGTCACACGCTGAGATTCAAGTTAGCGATACCAAGCCGCGGTCGCGTTGGAAGCGCTCATCACACGTGGGAGAAACGTTATAATTTGGTTAACGACTTGAATGGCGACTACGCGTTGGCATTTCACCGGAGAGCATTATTTTTTTTCTTTCCTCCAACCACACCACAGCAGCGCCCTTTAAGCAGCCCCGTTATATACCTCCTCCCTTCCTCCCGACCTCCCTCCCTCCCCAGGGGCCTAGTCTTAATTCCAGGCTCATCCATCCGTGATTAATGTGACATTTTTATTCGAACATGCTCTGGATTATGTGTTATACGCCCGGGAGCAAGAAAGATGATATTGTACTGTCTGGGGAAAAAATGACCCAATTAATACCATCTGATACTTCTATTTATTTCGTAACTAGCCTAAAATTATCGCCGAACATTATAAGGGTATTTCACTCATTATGTTGAACGTGGCAGGAACTGTACGACAGTCCCCCAAAATCGGATATGGAAACGAACCGAAGTGAATTCAACTCGCATAATATGCAAAGTCTATGAGCTTAATAACGCCGTATTTACTCAGAGATATATACGGTCGGGGGTACACATTGGCGCACCACGGCCGGACGAATATCAACATATTTAATGAATGCCGTCTTTCTGTACGTCGTAAAACCGTTCAGGAAAGTCTTTTGGTCATCAGAAACGTTGGGGGTTTGTGATTGGTTTGAACAAGCTTAACGCAGCAGTTGGGCTTTCATTGAACAATGTTACCAATTTTGACTCTATAAAAAATATTGTTACCAGTTGAGATTAATTTTTGGGTAAAAATCGCTGGCCAAAATGCTGGATGAAATATTGCTCACAATAATTCAACAGCGTACTTCTTAACTTACAAAATAGCATGAAGTAAATACAAAAACAAAATGTTGCAAACTGCTCACTGACTAAAATGACATGCAATACGTGGATTTAAAATAATTAGAGGGCCTGACGTTTCGATCCTAGCGGGACCTTTCTCAAAGGCAAATAAAAACCAACGCGAACAGAACAGAACTACTATTATACCTATAGGCCTAGATGGAACTATTTAGAATAGAACTACGTTCAAAGCTTCGCGTCCTCAAGAGTGAGGCTGCCTCAAAACGACCCCGAAAAGACGGATGACTCGTGGCCCGCCGAGAAGGTGTCTCGAGGAACCGCTCATTGCATCCGAGGCGTCGGCCGGTTGACACAACCCCGTTTTCGTTTCTTGTTCAAATTCATTTCCCTAAGTGAGGCTATTTCGACCGTTTGTGTTTCGTGCTGCTGCGAGCTTGTATACACACACATACAGCTCAGGCGTTCCCATAATGTTCTCGCGTGGCGTTGTTCACACAAACGTGACGCACCAAAGCTATCGTGGCCCCGAGGGGACATCAATTTTCGCGACTCGTCGTGAATATCTTTTTGGCCACGGCGTTATACTGGTAGGCTAGGACTACTACTATTGGCGACGTCGTTGGTTTTGTTTTGTGTGACGTCGTTTTGATCGAGTATTTGTTCGACGGTTATTTCAGTTGGTTGGACGGTCGGAGACTGGCATTTTTGCATAATGCTTCGACGACCCGGCAGTCATTCAGTTCGCGCTTAACCCAAGGAAGGGAATTCTATTTTTCAGATTTAAAAAAAAATGACAATTTGGCAAAGAAAACTTTTGACTGGTCCGGGACCTGAAACCTCTGGATTAACATACCATCTGAGCTATTCAGCCCTTAGATGGTGGCCTCCCAAATAGTCAACCAGTCTTTGCTAGGGTGGGGGCGCCGGTCAGAAGTAATTCAACCATTAACTGCCGTATCTCCAGTGATAACATCCCCGCTTTCATTCAGATGCAAACAACTACCGGTTACTATTGCAAACCTGGCTAAACGGCAACTCGGGGATCACACAATGTGGATGCAGCTTTTTAATTCAAGATTTTGTTTTAGTTGATTTTATGGCACAAAATTTCGCGAGTCTGCGTGAAAATGTACAAATCCTGGTACAAATCCTCATAAAATAATATTATATCTAGGCCCCATGGTCCTTAACGGGCGCCTAATTGGGCGGGAACTCAACCATGGGAAGGTACAACGATTTTTGTTCTGTGATTTATGGGAAAGAAGCGGTTCTTATATCCTGGTTGGACGCTGCGAAGACATTCCAATTTTGTCTTCCTCGTAAAAAAAAAATTGGCGGGAACCGCGTTTGAAGCGCAGTGTGTCTCGCCTGTCATTGATCCAACTGCATACTGGGGCCCGTGTTATGGGCGTGCTTTTCTCCCACTTTAATTGAATTGGGCGAGGTACTTACTGTCCTCGGCCCGAGCAGGTGGCGCCCGTAATTATACAACCGCTCGTCTTGTTCGAACAACCAGCTGAAGGCTACGTATTTACCGAGAGAGACTACACAAGGAAGAATGGAAAATATAACGGGAGAGAAAAAGAAACACTTCTGGCATGGTTTGAATCAACGCCTCAGCATTCAATCACGATATTGATTATAAAGGTGGTGTCCAATTATTCACAATTCTGACGAAAGAAATAATTGGAGCCACGTCAACGAAAAGAGAGAATCCTTAGCATCTGCTTGAAATTGATTTAGGTTTGTTTCCCCTCAAGGTCGAATATAGTAGGCTTACCTTCGTAGTACATAGTGGGGAATCAACATGTGATTGTTGCAGCTAAAATCGTGAACGGATGCAATCGTCGCCTAAGCTTCTACTCGGGTGAAGAAAACCGTCAGGTGTGAAATGCTATTTATCCTGTTTTGCTTCTACTTGTCACCTCATTATGCACGATGCCAATTTGATGCATTTTCAAATTGTCTTCCCATTTTCAGTGTGAACGTGCATGGGAGTTTTTGAACGAGTTCAGAATAGCACTTCACAAAAGGAAATGGTCCGATTTTAGACCTTTTCATTTTCAAATTCCGGGGCAACGCGTATTCGCCCAATTTTTCTTTGGCAGTTTTGAATGAAAAAGATATAGGAAATGGAATTCATAACAAACTGGATTTGGAAGAATGTATGAAAATCCCAAAGAATTGTTTTCAGAACAAGCCGGTAAGTGGGAGCCCCCAAAAACTCCAAAAACAGTTACCAGACTTTTACTGTTGTCTGTGAACATATACAGCGATAACCATTTTTGTTGTACACGTGAATATTAATTAAACTAATCGTATTGAAATCTTTCAAGTAAGACCCATTTCGACAGTTTTTGGCATCCCCATTTGAATGAATCAGGAACCAAACGTTCTTAGCCGTAATGCCCTAATTTACTCACCTGTACGTGTAATTAGAGTTAATACACGCAATTTAATTCGTAATGTCTAATATTGCACATCGCTGTCTCTTTCCAGCGCTTGTATAATAATAGCCTACACGAATAATGTCCCATCCAGTAAATTACATAATTATATTCAGTGCCGTGCGATCTCCAACTTCAAAGAGAAATGCCTTTTTAACTAAATTATTTTCCTAAGGACTCGTGTGTCCCAGGGACCGTTCAACCCTCCAAATTTGATCAATCTCTCCCCTCTCTTTTACTATTCGTTGCATATCTTCCTCATTATGAATACAATTTCCCGCGCCGTCGCTCGGGGACGAATTTTCGGATATCTTTTGGAGTGGTTGGGCAAGTGGATGATTCGATAATCCCCCGCCTCCCCAGCCGGGCAAATCCGGCGTCCAAGTCAACGACATTCTGGCTGATGGCTGACAGAGTGTCGCGTCATTAATGAAATGATTTTATTATGGATGCTAACGTGCAAGCTGTTTCATGTCTAGGGCGCTATTTGATTTCATTTTAGACGTGATTTCATTTTGAGACCACACGCTCTGAATCGCTGTGCATGCAAACAGCGCGTGTGTACTCAGTCTGATATTTTAGTGCGGTACGTGGTATAACTATTTTGCTGAAGAAATGAAATGAAATGAAATGAAATGAAATGAAATGAAATGAAACGAAATGAAATGAAATAAAATGAAATGAAATGAAATGAAATGAAATGAAATGAAATGAAATGAAATGAAATAAAATAAAATAAAATAAAATAAAATAAAATAAAATAAAATAAAATAAAATAAAATAAAATAAAATAAAATAAAATAAAATAAAATAAAATGAAATGAAATGAAATGAAATGAAATGAAATGAAATGCAAATGCAAATGCAAATGCAAATGAAATGAAATGAAATGAAATGAAATGAAATGAAATGAAATGAAATGAAATGAAATGAAATGAAATGAAATGAAATGAAATGAAATGAAATGAAATGAAATGAAATGAAATGAAATGAAATGAAATGAAATGAAATGAAATGAAATGAAATGAAATGAAATGAAATGAAATGAAATGAAATGAAATGAAATGAAATGAAATGAAATGAAATGAAATGAAATGAAATGAAATGAAATGAAATGAAGTGAATCGAAATGAAATAAATCGAAATGAAATGAATCGTAATGAAGTGAATCGAAATGAAGTGAATCGAAATGAAATGATTCGAAATGAAATGATTCAAATGAAATGATTCGAAATGAAATGAATCGAAATTAAATGAAATGGTATACAGCATGTTTCACTAGAAGGTACGTTAAAGACCGCTTTTCACGCCAATCCGCTGATCAATGAATATAAGGTGAGGAACAAACGCATCTGCTTGGCCATTATAATGCTCAGGATCTCAGTAGAATTATTCCAGTCGCACCTTTGCGAGGGAAATTCGCGTCCGCCAAAGACACACCTTGACCCCGTGGCCTGCGCTTAGGTAGATCTTATTAACTTGCTTCCCAGCAGACTGTGCCGGATTGGAAAGGTTAACCTCACAGCTGCCTTCGGTCAGAAGGAAATGCAGAGAGTTTGTGGCAGTGTTTGTTCAGCTCATTATTTATGCAGCTGGTCATCCAAACATGCAGGCTTATAATAACCTGACTTTAGTAGTGGCCAATTTAGTTATGCTGTTGCTCAAACAAGCTATTAGCCTCCAGAACCTTGGTATTTTACGCTATCGAGCCTGGTCAGGAGTGCAGCCATCTTGCTTCCTTTCCCAGCATTCAAAGTGGCATGCTGCCAAACCGAGGCTGCTTCGCGAAATAGTCTGGTACCTTCTCTTTTACGTAGACACCAATGCTGTCAGTTGTGTAAACACTGGTATACTGGCAAAGGCGGATGTCCACGCGCTTGCGCAATGCGATTAGAAGCAGCAGGGTGTTGGGGCGCTACCACTGAGTGATAGAGGGCGCTGATTGGCCCTGTACTGCTCCACACAGAGACGAATCGTCATCAATGATCAAGTTGGTTCACCAAAATTCGATACAAACTTGACGGGTGTCGGGAACCAGCGAGTTCCAGTGAAACGAACTACATGTATAAGAACGAGACCGGGGTGTAGAGGCAGCTCTGAGGCATATATGCGTCACGACGTATGACACTTAACCACCGTGGCTAAGCTATAAGTGCGCATGTGCAAAGCCAGGTTTTGCTGTGGCCTCCCCCATTCATTCATTCATTTCTCAGGTAGTTACAGGCACAAGCACGAAACAACCCTAACCGTAACCCTAATCTTAATCCTAATCCTAACTCTATCACTAACGCTAACCCAACCCAAACTCTAACTCTAACCGTAACCGTCACCTTAACCGTAACGCCCTCATCAGCCTAACCTACGCTGGTTTACAAAACACGTCCTTGTATAGTCCCCACACAATTTACGGGGTACCAGCATAGCTCAACGACGGTGGTTGAGCGTCATATGTCGGTCCTGTTATATATCTCCAATTATGAGTGGTATAGAAGAGGCTGTCTTCAATATCATCTTCACTACACAATTATTGACTCCACACATTGGTCTACATGCATAGGATGCAACATAGTATACACCTTTAAGGTATGTTGAAGGATTGAATGCATCTCTGCAGCTGGTGTCTATCTCTCCGTACATCTATCCCTTTGTGTCTCCCTCTCTATCTCTCTGGCCGTTTACGAAATTCAGGTTTCGTCAGACGGAGACGAAGCCTGAGCCCGAGTATGATCCAGAGATTCGTAAAGGGCACAAGTATCTATTTTCTCTTTTTCTGTCTCTCCCTATCTCTCTTTACCCATCTCTCTTCTCTCACTTTCCCCTGTCTCTCTAACTCTTTCTATTTCCCCTCCGCTCCTTGCCCGAGTTGCCTGCCTGCCTCTTTCTTTCCACCTCTGTCCCTCACTCTGTCTCTCGGCTCTCCTCTCTCTCCCTCCACCTCTCTCTTCCTCCACCTCTCTCTCCTTCTCTCTTTCTCTCTCCCTCTCTCCACCTCTATCTCTCTTTTTCTCTCCCTCTCTCTCTCTCTTCTCTCTCTCTCTCTTTCTCTCTCTCTCTCTCTCTCCACTCTCTCTCCCGCTCTACCTAATGCAGCTCCCTCTCTCTGTCTATCTCTCCTTCTTTCTTGATAGGATCAATTATTGATCGATGCAGGTAAATTGGGGCGCCCGGGTGCGGGTGGGCCACAAGGAACTGGTACATATGATCCGACGGCGTCTGAGGGGGTGGGGACGCAGGATCAGAACGGGGGGAGCCGTCGCGTCGAAAGACGGCGGGTCCCGGGCCGCCTCGCCCGCTCCCTCTGGGAACGCTCGGCTAACGATCCGTGCCAGCCGATCCCAGAGGCAGGAAATAGATAGCCATGACAAGGGGGACATGAAGAGATCCCAAGAAATTCATGAACAGAAACCACATCTTAGTGGATCCAAGTGCGCATCTCGTGCAAATTGTATGAAGATAAATGCCTGTGCAGCTTTGAGCACAATGCTATTCTTATGGAGGCACCAATATGGCCACCAAGATGCTGCAAGAGCGACATTATTGACTTATTGGCAAGCCACCATTAAGAGCATTTCGTATACGATTTGTATCGATAAACATGTCTTCAGCCATTTCCTGCTGACCCGTGTGTTAACACCCGGGTGGAGTGGGAAAGGTATTCGGGTATATTCGGCGCTCCAATCGGAAAGCTTTCGGTGTTTATTTCCTTTAAAAAATGCAGGCTTCCCGCCTATGGTAACTCGACAGACAAAACAAATCTCTCCAATGTCTGTTCTTAAATGTACAGCTTTAAAGCCCAGCCCCAAACACATCAGCCACACACAGACGAATCCCTCGGTAATGGGATTTGTCCAGACTTTCTGGATTCCTTCCATTTTTCATTTCATCTTCCCCTCCGGGGCTTTACATACAAATTGCCATTCAAAATACACGCGGTGTTTTTTTTTTACTGATTCGAGCGCGCGTCTTGTTACAGTTCAACTCCCTGTGCCGAACTCATGCCCGCGAGCTCTTTCGAATAAGAAATAGTTCTGTGGCCCAAAGAATAATGGGCGGTTTTTTCTTCAAAAACAAACTTTGAGTAGAAAAAGAAAATCACATCTCAGAGGTGAATATACGGTTTGCAACCAACTACATTCGTAACATTGCTAGCCGTGTCGAAAACAAATACATCGTCGCCTGAATTCAGGATTGAGACCAAAACAGATGTCAAAATTGAACAAAGATTCTTAAAGAATTAACCAACAAACACCGAAACTAATGTCAAACCCGCATTGTCACTCTGCACGTAGCTGTGCAGCTCATTTCAACGCAGCATAGACTGTCATTTCACATTTCTACAACTCATTCAGCTAAAATATATTTCGGCGTCGGTCAAATAAACCCCAACTGCCTCAAGCTGCAGGGTGCGCGCAGTCGTTGGGTGTCTGCGCCTCGTATTATTCTACGAGTTGGAATATAGTTAGCGTGACTGAAGTGAATTCAGTCAATCGCGTCGAATCGAATCGAATTGAATTGAATTGAATCGGAACGAACAGTGCGCCACTCCACATGAGGCAGGCTTGCACTGTCGTGTGTGTCATGCACACGGCAACGCCGAGTACATTTTTTTTTGTGTCATTGTAGACCGGCCGGCACTTAAAGTCTGGTAACAGCCGCTTGCTTCTGATACCTGTCTGTATATGTATCCAGAGCAATTATTTGGAACACGAAGGACACACACAACATTATAGTGTGTAACAAGGAAGAAGGGAGGGGTAGGTGGTGCATGAGGAAGACTTGCGAGAACGTGCGAGATTTTAGGAATTCACCAACGACACTGGCGGCCAGTGCCGCTTTCACTTGTATCGGGTTGCGACTGATTCATGTTACGGCTACATACTGTTTGGGCTACGGGCATACGTAGGCTATGAGTGTTTCCAAGTGCGCGTACGTCCGTTTACAGTAACAGCCGTATAGTCGATCTCTTCTTTTTCTGAAAGAAAGAGGGATTCTGCTTCACGGAAAATCGCTTTATACATCTGAGCGAGGGTAACCGATGACATCAAAACAAGCTCCAGCATTGGAGATTCCCCAATACAAAAACCACACTTGCCCGCTTATATTTGGATTCGTTGAGTTGAATGACGAAAGAAAAACGGTGCAAAGAGTCGCATTCCAATAAGAGCGTAAAGCTCTATTGGCCACACTACATTCTCTTGCATTGTTATCCAATCAGGTGTGCTAGTATAAGAACGAGTGCATAGCAAGGCGTGCCCACTTCAGGTCCTTTCTGCTGCCGGGTTATCACATACGTTACGTTCAGCTTCAAATGAGGCCAGAGACGGCCCTATCCCATGCTATAATAAAATCTTGAATACAAAATTGTATGTGTCCTCTTGAGTCATTCAACTGTTTTTCGTGCGTATAACATGAGCGAAGCGAAAGAGCATGAAAGTGAAGCTATACGCTACACCAACAGAGCAATAATGACGAGATCCATGGAGTCACGATGACTGCGCCCACTACGTGCCACCCTGAGCGTTTTAAAGGAGGGGGTAACCCACACCTTAAAATTGTGACACGCTAGGAAGGGAAAAGCTACCTCCAAAATGGAAGTGACGTCATCGTGACGTCATCTCAAGATTTCATTTTGAGGTTGTTCCTTGAGAGTGGAACAAGATTGTGGAATGTTTGTGGGGATGAGCCCATCTATATCGAGATAAGCCTCCACTGATATATACAGACGTCCATTGGAGGGGTGTATGTGTGTGTGTGCATGGCATCCGTTCGTCTCGAGAGACGATGGTGTAGCGCTACTTGGTTGAGTTACAGCTTCTAGAATGGCTGTAGAGTCCCACTCTGGAATGGCGCTAAATCTGATGCTGAGGCAGATGCTGCCCTTGCTTTGGCCTTCCTCCTAGCTCTCGTCAGCTAGTTGAACATTCCATGAAGTTTCTGCCCTCATATATCAGCGGTATGAATTGCTACATTGAGTTGTCCATCTTTAAGGGGGGTTGATTTTTTTTATTTTTTTTTCGAAATTGACCACAATCCGGCTTTGATCGTCTGCTATCGATTTATCCTGAGAAACCTCCTGAAAGATGTAGCTCGGACGTAGCCTTTGCGTAATGGTTTAAGACGGAAGGCCTCGTCACGATGCAACCCTTGTCAACAGCTAATTCGCTTTCCATCCTGCACTTTCCATAATGAGGGAAAGAAGAGGGGTTTTATGTGTGGGGGGAGGGAAAAGTGCAGGCAACCCGCTTCACTCCACTGCCTCGAATTGCGAACCATTGAAGAAAACAGCACCGAGGGTGTGTCCGCCCGCTCATCGGTATGCCCGGGCCGGACTCGCCAAGTCCCCGGTGGGGCGGAGAATAAAGGACGCATCGGCGGCGGGTCTTCACAGGCAATTCTCGAGAGGGGTCCGGCGGTCGGCAGGACTCCAGAGGGGATCTCGGGGACGCCTAGCCTGCCAATACTCGGTTTAGTTCATCGCGTACCACGGAGCGTCCACGTTGGTGCTTGCATTCCTTCAGCTCTTGTCTCAGCGTCCTCCCGACAACTGTTGTATCGCCCAGTGAGTGTCGGAAGCATTTGTCAACCCCCTTTTTTTAGTTCAAGTCCCGTTTACCTATTTAGGATCTGTCACCACAGATAGAGGATGGTGGATTTCGGAAGGCTGGAATCTCATTATGGCTCGTCGTGCAGTGTCAGGGATATAGTCCTTAAAAGGTTTCTAGTGACTTGCCGCTTGTTTGTGATGCCTATCCGTTTTGGGTTGGAGCGAATCTTGCCGGATCTCCAGTTCCGTTCGAGTATTTTGGAGTGATCAGAATGACCGTTGAGTCTCGTCTCTGAAGGGTCTCTATGTCGAAAGGGGGATCGATGGAGAGATTTAAAGACGGAATGGATGGATTGTGACTGGTAGGATCGAAGAGAATCCGATTGGATAGGGTTGGATTGGTTTTGGTTTGGTTTGGTTTGGATTGGATTGGATTGGATTGGATTGGATTGGATTGGATTGGATTGGATTGGATTGGATTGGATTGGATTGCATTGCATTGCATTGCATTGCATTACATTGCATGGGACTGGACTGGATTGAATTGGTTCGGATTGGAATGGATTTTGATTGATTTGAGTGGATCGGATTGAATTGGTCGGAATGGGTCGTATTGCATTATAAAGGATCAGATCGGGTATGATTTTGGATTTGAAAATGTATTGTATTTGACCAGAATGGATTGAATTGACCTGCCTTGAATTGGATTGGATTGCATCTTATCGGATAGAATTTGATTGGATTGCAGTAGATTGAAGTGGGTGGGATCGGATTGGTTCATATTGGATCGTATTGGATCGTATTGGATCGTATTGGATCGTATTGGTTCATATTGAATCGTATTGGATCGTATTGGATGCAATTGGACCAGATTTGATTTTTGTCTACACGATTCCACCGTACTCGAAAGGCTATCCACAACCCTCGGGCTCAGTCTCGCAGTGGACACAGGACCATCGGGCACGCATTCTAAAAGGAAGTCAGCGATAGAGTCAACAATTAATGCTGCAGCGTGGAACGAGGTTGTGAAACCCTGGAGCACCGGTCCACGGGCATGGGCGTGCACCGTGGCCAAGGTAACAGGGCCGTGACATGGCGTCGCCCAACACGTTTACATTATGGCAGGAGGAGGAGGAGGGGGGAGGGAGAGGAGGAAGAGGAGGAGGAGATTGGAGGAGGAGGGGGTGAAGGGAGGTGGAGGGGAGGAGGAGGCGGAGGAGGAGGAGGAGGAGGAAGAGGAGGAAGAGGAGGAAGAGGAGGAGGAGACTGGAGGAGGGGGAGGGGAGGTGGAGGGGAGGAGGAGGGGAGGAGGAGGAGGAGAGGGAGGAGAGGGAGAACGGGGAAGGGGGAGTTTGGAGGAGGGGAGGATGAGAAGAAGGGAGAGGAGGAGGGGAAGGGGAGGAGAGGAGGAAGAGAAAGGGAAAAGGGGGAAAAGAGGGAGAAGGAAGAGGAGGGGAGGAGATTGGAGGAGGAGGGGAGGGGAGGAGGATGAGGAGAAGGAGAAGGAGAAGGAGAAGGAGAAGGAGAAGGAGGATGAGGAGGGGAGGAAGATCAGGAGGAGGAGAAAGAAGAGCAGGAGGGGAGGGGAGGAGGAGGAGGAGGAGGGGAAGATGGAGAGGAGGAGGAGGGGAGGAGCAGGAGGAGTATAAGGATGAGGAGGAGGAGGAGGAGGAAGAGGGTGATAGTCGGGTTTGAGGAGAGTGTATTTTTAGTTGGCGAAAGCAAACTGGCCAGATCGATGCTGGCGCCTCCAACAAGAAGCGTACGACGTCCCAGGTACGTTGGACTACGCCAACCCAATCAGACAGACGCAGGGTTTCGGACACCCCCGGGCAATCCGGGCGAGCCTTCGATTTTCACCCTCCTTTTTAATTTTTTTTCAGTTTTTTTACTCTCCCCGAAAGTGCTCTCGCTGTTTTATTTCCCCCCTTTTTTCTCTCCCATGAATTCCTTTCCGGGACACTTTTCCCCCTCCCCTCCTGAGGCGTTTCCCCCTCGTCTCCTTCGAAATACGCACGACTACGTCTGCCGACATTCTACATTCTGTATTGCATTTTTTGGGTGTGCACAGACGGTGGCCGTGTGCAGCCGCGGCTACCGTACCTCCGGCTGAAAAGACAAAGTAATGGACAGTTTGTTGGCCATCTCGTCTTTTCCTAGAGACGAGTTCCGGTGCATCGTAAATCACTTGCTCGAATGCCTTGGGCGTGCGTTGTTATAAAACTGCCCGAATCTTGTTTACCTATATACCATTTTGTTTGGCCTGCGCAGACGCATAATTTTTGGGGAAAATTGACCAAATTCGTGAATTTCTTTTTGTGAATGGAATAGATTATCTAGTTTGTTTTTCGTCTAGCTTTTGTTTATGAATAAAACAATATCGTTATTTCTTTCCCTTTCTTTCAATTTGCACAAATCTGCATGACATTGGTTTGTCTCTGTCCCCCACCCCCTTGCTGGCTTTCTTACGTTTCTGCCGAGCGCGTGACTATAGGGCTGGAGCCCATAGGTTTGGCATACGTATATCTGAAATAAATGTGCTTTGTGAACAGTCTTTCGAGCGGTAAACTGGTTTACTGTAACAAGGCCGACACGTTAAGAGCGCATGGGCAGTGTGCCTGACCCTATACAAGAGTCAGGCAGGTCAAGGGTCAACCCAAGATGGCGCCGAAACAATAGAGTAGCCGAGTCCTTTGAGTGTAGAGTTTCAGCGGTCTAGCTGATGTGTCTCTCATCAGCGAAATGAGAAAACCGACGGACAGCCTCTTCGTGCCTTTACATCGCTGCAGCAGACGAAGTAATCGTTTGCGATGAAAGCCTTAAACTCTTTCAATCTTAAACGTGCATAGAGCACCTGGCGACGCCATTTTGCCATCCGACTCGCCACCCCCTTTCTATCAGTCAATAACTGCTTAAGTGTTGGATTGTGTTGGCCGTACCGGTATTCGATCGCAAATCACAACATCAGTTCTCATCATAAGCAACGCCTTTTGCAGTATATCCTACCACAAACATAGGCCTACCCTACACGTTCTACCTACTTTAATTCACAACACGAAGCCCCTATCTAAACTGGTACCGTAGGTATTATACAGCTGGGTGTTTCCAGAATGCAATGATGTATCCTTTCATACTTAGAAATAATTTTGTGTGATTAAAATAGCAAGTTCTGGAAAAGGGGGGTAATTTATGTGTCAATATCCCTGTCAGTTAAGCTGCTGCATAGAGAGAATGGCGGATATTGAGGAAAGGCCGAGCTACGGTGGACTCACGGAGACATATTTCTTCCCCCCGAGGCCCTCACCTGCTCCGCGTCAGGCGCTGTTTCAATAAATCCAGCCCAAAAATGTCTGGATGTGATAATTGAAATGCGCGTTCTAATGCGTCTCTCACAATACAGGTGCGCTCGGCCGATTCGATTTGGCGGAAAAATAACAACATCCTTAGCGCGAATTACTAAATTGAGCTGCCGTTTTCTTTTCTCGCGGGATGATAATCGTTGGAATTTTGAGATTTTAGTGACGAACCAGAGAGAGAGCGAGCGAGAGAGATAGAGAGAGCGAGCGAGAGAGAGAGAGAGAGAGAGGGAGAGAGAGATAGAGAGAGAGAGAGAGAGCGAGCGAGAGAGAGGGGGGAGAGAAAGATAGAGAGAGAGAGAGCGAGCGAGAGAGATAGAGAGAGATGGGGAGAGAGAGAGAGAGAGAGCCAGCAAGAGGGAGAGAGGGGGAGAGAGAGAGGGAGAGAGAGAGAGAGAGAGAGAGAGAGAGAGGGAGAGAGAGAGATAGAGAGAGAGAGAGCGAGCGAGAGAGAGGGGGAGAGAAAGATAGAGAGAGAGAGCGAGCGAGAGAGATAGAGAGAGAGGGGGAGAGAGAGAGAGAGAGAGCGAGCAAGAGAGAGAGGGGGAGAGAGAGAGGGAGAGAGAGAGCGAGCGAGAGAGAGGGGGAGAGAGAGAGAGAGGGAGAGAGAGAGAGAGAGAGGGAGAGAGAGAGAGAGAGAGAGGGAGAGAGAGCAGAGAGAGCGAGAGAAAAAAAAGACTGATCGACAGAGACAGACAGACAGAGGGAGAGTGAGATTTATTTACAGCCGGAAAGAAAAAATAATCTTAAATCTCTTTTCAAATAACTTTTGTCTGTCTTTTTGTCAGACGTTAAAGAATGTTACAAAATAACTGAACCTGCCGGCCTATGCGAACATCTGCATTTCAGGTAGTCAAAACATGCCCAGGCAACAGGGTCGGGTTTCTTTCGTTGGCGTAAAAGCCCACCGTATCGAACTGGCCAACCAGTCTAGCTTTCGTAGAATTCCCGAGCAAACAGCCTCTTTTATACGCATGCAAATCTTGCAGATGAAACAAAAAAGATAGTGATCGAAACGGCCAACTCCAGCCCCGAGCAGAGCACAATATTGCATGTTGCGTTCACGCATGCACGGACTAGCAATCGATGACTTGACACATTCGTCCACAAGATGCACGTTGCTCACGCTTTGTATCGCCAGAGCGGGAGCCGTTTCCGTAAAAAAACACCCCAAAAACCAAAAAACAACTATACACAACATGGCAGCGCTTGCCCCGGTCACTCGACCTCTGACCCCTGGCGGAGCACACACGCGGATGCGCAATCGACAGATCATGATACTATTAATAACACATTGTTTTAAAAAAGAAATTCTACTCCAACCGGTATCCATGGAGACTATTATTGGCATCGTTATCTCCCCTGGCTCCTCCCTCCCTCCCTCCGTCTCTCTTTTCACCTGTGCCTTTCTCTGCCTCTTTCTCTCTCCTCGGTTTCTGTCTCTCTGTATCTCTCTCTCTATTTGTCTCTTGGTCTCTCTTTTCCTCTCTCACTTTCTCTGCCTCTTTCTCTCTCCTTTTCGGTTTCTGTCTCTCTGTATCTCTCTCTCTCTATTTTGTCTTTCCGTCTCTCTTTCCCTCTCTTACTTTCTCTGCCTCTTTCTCTCTCCTTTTCGGTTTCTATCTCTCTGTATCTCTATCTCTCTTTTGTCTCTTGTTCTCTCTTTCCCTCTCTCACTTTCCCTTTCGGTGGCCGACTATTGAGAGCATCCTTGAGATGCCTGCTCCGTGTTTTCCCAGCGGTCGGGCCCGTACTTCAGCGCTATCACAACGGGGGACTGTCAAGTTCTCCGTCTCATTATACCCTGTCTTCTTCTCTCTCACCCTCTCCCTTCCATCTCCCATCTCCGTCTCGAGTTACTTAGGCCCTGCACGCATCCATTTGACTATTCACGAAGACCGGCTCGCGTATAATGCGCCCGGGTAACCCGAGGATCTCGTGGACGCTGCGGAAAGGGTCTGCAAGCCGCGCTCTTTAAAGGCCAATACAACATTGGGAAGATCGGAAAAATCGATGTCCACAAATTTCCTTCTAATTTATACAGTTTGTAGATGGTCATGATATAATCCTCATGCCGAAATCGAAGGTTCTGGGATGCTGTACTTCCCTAGAAATCTTCACTCAAACATCGACAAATAGTTTATTACTCACAAGTCATAAACTATTTCTTACACTACAGAACGGTGCAAAAACCGTGACGGTTTTTTTTTACCTTTTTATACTTTCTCAGATCACCATTTGAGCTAAAACCTTCACAGGATTGCTTTTTGGGTATATGTTCAATGGTTTAACTGTGGCAATATTTTGACCTTAACCAATATTGTACAGAGCCTTTAAAGCTAGCCCCCCCCCCCCCCCCCCCGTTTTGGCCTGCATGTACATGTACATGTATACAGAAACTCCTCCCGTATATAATGTGTTTGCGTGAGATCCGACGCACACACACACCAGACCGACTCACACACACGCGCGCGCGCGCAAACTATACGGTTGTAATGGCGTCGGGTGTATACATTGTACACAAAGGTTTTCGAAATGAAGGCTTAGGCTCGGGCTTAGGCTTCGGTCATAAATTACTCGTTATAATATCACAGGCATCTAAAAAAAAAAAAAAACAAGCGTTTGGCACCAGTTTCTTGGGAAATACCCTGTACTTATCAAGCCAACAAACCTTCAACTTCGTAAACAAACCACAACCTGGATTTTCAGACGGAGACGAAGCCTGACCCTAAGCCTTCATATTTTCGAAAATGGCCAAAAGGTGCAGAAAATCAGGGTCCAGTTGTGATAAGCCATGTTGAAAGTATGAAATTTTGACTGACAACATCCATTGGTAGGGCTTCTATTGAAAAAAAAAATCTTACCACTTGATATTTTGACGAACGCTGTTCAAAATGGTACGAACAAATTTCTTGCTCATTTCTTGTTTTACACTGTGCTAAGATAATGGCGGCCATGTGAGCTGTTCAATGTGCAATGCGCTGAGGGCTTTAATGTCACCACTGGACGCAGTCTGGCGAGACGATGCCTCCGTGCATTAGATATGTTGTTTGGTTTCGTGCCAAACGTTCCGAAGATTTCCCCGTCTTAAAACACCCGCACCGGTGCGGACAGAGCAAGGGGAAAAAAAGGTCCAACCGACGAGCAAGGGTTATACCAATTGCGATCCATTCGTGCAACGCAGCGCAGCGCAGTCTCAGCCTTAAGCCGCCAATGGGCCAGGGGAAATTATGTCGATCGTAAATCGTTTCCTCTCCCTCAGTCACTCTCCCTTCCCCCTGTCTCTGTCTCTTTGTCTCGGTGCCGTTTTCCCCCAGCGTCTGCGACTCTGTCTCTGTTTCTTTGTCTCTATGTGTCTGTCTCTCTGTTTTTCTCTGCCTTCCTGTCTTCCTGTCTCTCTGTGACTCTATCTATCTCTTTCTCTTTCTCTCTATCTATACCTCTCTTTCTCTCAACCTCTATCTCTCTTTCTTTCTCTCTCTCGCTTTCTCTCTCTCTCTAGTATTATGTTGCTGTCTTTCTCTCCGTCTCTCTGTATCTCTGTCTACCCTAGTCTCTCTGTCTCTTTCACAGAATGGCACGCGTGTAGAACATTTTGTCCTGATTTATACGACGTGTGGATACTATCGCTGCCCATTTGCAAGGCGGTTGCTGGCAGCGAACAACGCACGCACGCACGCATTGGAATAAAGAAAAAACGAGACTTCAGTGCGAGCGCTGCCTCTATTTGGCGGCTGATTTCCACCGACGGGGCATTATTGATGTTATCCGCGGTTATTACTTCATGTTGACAGCCTGAAAGACGAAGACAAAAAAAAATCCCCGCTCTTGAGTCTAGAAAAGGGCTTTGGCACTTCAGTCGCCCGTTCGACCAGCACTTGCCGTGATAAGGATTTATGCTTGATGTATCGGAGACTGGTTTTAAGCGACCTGAACTGCACGCAAGATGGTGGATGGCTAAGGTATAGGCCTACACTGCTTTCTGGCGTGCGCGTTTTCCGGACACATCAGATATTTGAATTTGTAATTGAAAATCCTGCCAATATTGCGTTTATAATGCGTCCAAAAGGCGTGATAATATAGGCCTATATATATCAAGTTTATACACTGTATACAGATATTGGCCACACTATACATGACAACCTTATGGTCTTCAATGGTTCACAGCAATTTCAGATAGAAAATTAGACAGAGCCCTTGACTACTTATGTCATCAGCAAAAGATGATGGCTGAGCACCCTTGTCCTTAATCACACCAACACTATTTTCTGGCAGGCCGTTGTGACTGCATGCAGATTGTGACTGCATGGCCAGTTGAGTGCGTTCTGGACTTTCATCGATATTCTTTTAAAGTCGCTTTTCGTTAACGTTGGCAGTGTATACTTGCATCCAAGAATGGATGGATTGATAGATGGGTGGAGGGATGAATGGATCAATTTTGAGATTCATGGCGAACTTCCTCTCCACCCATCCAGTTCCGATGGTGCATTGAAATAAATCAACCACATGTCTATACCTAATTAGGTTTACAGAGCGTGCAATAATGACACAAGTGCTGGGCCTATACCACGTTCACATATACCAGCATGTTCCGTGATAACCTATCACTGCATGAGAAAGGTGCCCCGTTTACACACGTTGGCCTTAGCTTTCTTGGTAAACAAAGCGCTTACGGGGACGTTTGGTGTCGGTCTAGTCTCCACAGCTCGCGACCTAGCTCGATGAATCGAGACAAAAATATGCCCGGGGTTGAATATTGGACTTCGGTGTTGAAGAGAACCCAGTGACGCAAACGGGAACTTGTAAAACGCCATATCTTGAAGTTTTTGCAGGAAACCTGTCGTGCTGCATTCTATGCAATGGCCACGTATATTGCAATATGTAACACTGCTTTAGTGCGAAACCTCAAAATAATGCAAAGATAGAGATTGGATCGGTTGATTGAACAGCAGCTAGGTGTGTTTTACGGTAAACCCAGAGAGAAAAGGAGGCACCGAGAGATGAAGAAATAAAAAAAATAATAGCCTAGAGAAAGACGAAGAGAGACCGAAATTGACAGAGTGGGGTACAAAAGAGACAGAGGGACAAAAAGAGACACACAGAGAGGCAGAGAGTCAGAGAGACCGCATGAGACAGAGAATCAGAGAATCAGAGAAACAGAGATACAGAGACACAAAGACAGGTAGATAGATACAGAGACAAACTTAAGAGGCAGGGGGACAGACAAGACTAAAGGAGAGAGAAAGAGATAGAGAGAGAGAGAGAGAGAGAGAGAGAGGGGGAGAGAGAGAGAGAGAGAGGGAGAGAGAGAGAGCGAGAGAGAGGGGGAGAGAAAGGGGGAGAGGTGTAGAACGAGAGACAGAGACAGAGAAAGACGAGGACGTGCTTTGGACGAGGCCAGAGATCTCACTGAGAGACAGTGGTGAACCTCACAGCGTGCTCACAGACAGCGTGCGTCGTATATTATACGCAACCACAGTCTATCCCATGCCGTGTAGCGTTTACTCCTCCCAATTACTCCCGCTAAGAACACGGTGCAAATTGGCGTTCTACTGAGCCAATTATAATTGATCTCCGACGTTTTTAACTGTCTGATCTCCCCCTCCCCGTCTCCGATGAGGATCACGCCCGTTGCTTTGTGTACTCTGCGATGTGGGAGAGAATACTGAGGGGGGAGTAGGCTAGCTTGCATTGCGTGCGCGGACGGTGAGCTGTGCTGGGTTTTTTTCTTCACACGCAGACAGAGCGGGTTTGAGATATGAGGAGATGCTTCGTTTTGGTAGGAGATGGTTTGTACTGGCACGATTCCCATTTGGGTTTATGCATACGCTAGAGAGGCAGGGATCGACTGTTGTAGCCTATGCGCCAACCAAGCCGCGCAGCGCACACGCGGGGAAGGGACTGACGGCTCATGGCGGTACGGTACGGTACGGTACGGTACGGCCGCTCAATAAGTGGATTAAGAGCGCGCAGTTATATAGGAACACATACGCGCCTTCTAACAGGATGCATTCTGAACAAGTGTTAGGGGGATGGGACCGGGGGGAGTGAGGGGAAGGGGAGGGGGAGGGGGAGGGGAGGGGGGCTGTCTCTTACCGCATGACATTAGCCTCAGTAGGATGATGGCCAGGGAAGCCTGGAGAATACCGCCCACGTCCATCACAAGGGTTGGGTTTGTTTTCGGAGGGATGATCCTCGTGTCTCGAAGCGAGAAGAAGAGAAACAGGAAGCTCCAAGGTCCTTTAGAGACACTCGATGATACGACACTCTACACAAACTGCAGTCCCCTTATTTCCGTCTCCCTGTAGAGCCCGAATCTCTCACTCGCTCTCTCTCTCTCTCTCTCTCTCTCTCTGAGTATCTCGTGGGGGGGGGGGGGTTGAGGGCTCGTCAGCTACCGTCCGTCTATCTGTCCGAGCGAGCCGCTGTTGGGTTATTCATACGGGGCGCGGAGATTCGAGGAGGAGTCCTGTGCAGCTGGGCCGCCGCGGGTTCTGCTGGCGCGGCAGTGGTCCAGGCATCGTGCGCGGCTTGTTTACATGCGGCCCGTGCTGCCCTCTTGTGTGTACAATCCTCCTCCTCCTCCTCCTTCTCCTCCTCCTCCTCTTCCTCTATAACCTTCCTCTGCTCTCTCTCTCTCTCCGCCTCTCGTTCGGACCACACGGTGTTGCTGTGAATCGCGCCTTCTGTGCGCCGAGCTAGCGCCGGACGGCGTTCACACGTTCACGGTAAGACTGCCGTTCCTAAATTATAACACTCCGTCTTCATCTCCTGTCGTCGTGACAGATACACGGGCCACGCGCACGCGTACGTACGTGTGCAAAGCAGTCACTCAATCAATCCCTCCATCAATCACACTTTCGTTCATTTCTCTCCACTCCTGCAGGGGGTTTGCCTGTGCCGTTTCAGATGTACATCCTACACTGCGTCCTGAGTCGTGTGTCACGGCCGGGTACATATGCGGGCGATTCGCGGACAGCTGGTCATTGATTGGCAACCCGGAGCGGAGCGTTGTCGACCGCCGTGACCACACTTTTGTGCGGCTGGCTCGAATTATTATGATCATGCGCGCGTAATCTGGTGCAGTGCGGTGCGATGAGTGCGGCTGGTGGGCGAGACTACGACCCACGTACCAGCTGCGCATTGTGAACTGAGTTCAGCGCATTATAAAGTGCAAAACCACGCCACTTCACGTCCAATATGTTTCTAATACAACGGTCTCAGTTTTCGGTGAGTTACTGGAAACTGAAGCTTGAAACATATCTTTTAGATCAACGTTGTTGTACCATTAGCTTAGCAGATTTCTTTTGATAATAATCACCCCTAATCCTTGAAAAAAAGTCATTTTCATAAACGGATAAAATATCACATTCTAGGGTTGATTCGTTTTTCTTCTGGTTTGATAAGCAAAAATGAAAAAAACTACCTCGCTAAGAAAAATTAAGAAATGAAAGAGATCAAGGTTCTAGCTACAGTTCCCATCAGTATATAACGTCGCCGAAAAATGAGTCTGAGAATAATTGCACGTGAAATCATTGGTTTTTGTTTTTTTTGTAATTCGGCCTATTGAACTTGAAGGTGATTTGCGCTGCACCCAATTCAAAACGCCACCACACCCAATGACCACCACCTCGTACCCAAGACAATATCCCGACTCGAGTCCTCGTTCCCCGAGAAACGACCCCCGGTGCAAATTGGCTACACGGGGATTCCCAGCCACCCTCCCCCCTCTCCCTTTTCACTTTCGAACGGTCCGGGTGATGAACGATTCGGGGAAGAGCGTGTCGGCCAGGCCCCTTAATTGTTTCCGATTTGGCGCGCGGGTTCCGGCCACGGAGCCAATTAGCATCAATCCCTGCGCCCTTCGGGTAGGTTCGCGGTTCCCTGTCGCCTCTAGGTCGTCATAGATTCTCCCTTTTTTGGGGGGGGTGGTCGATGGGGGAGTATATTTGTGTTTTTTTCTCTGGTCATATTTTGTGGTCATTTTCTGAGCTCAATTTACTAAGAGCTGCTCAAGCGATGCAGAAGGAGAGGGATTGGGAGAGGGAGAGGGAGAGGGAGAGGGAGAGGAGAGGGAGAGGGAGAGGGAGAAGGAAAGGAGAGGGAGAGGGAGAGGGAGAGGGAGAGGCAGAGGCAGAGGCAGAGGCAGAGGCAGAGGCAGAGGCAGAGGGGAGGCAGAGGCAGAGGCAGAGGCAGAGGCAGAGGCAGAGGCAGAGGCAGAGCAGAGGCAGAGGCAGAGGCAGAGGCAGAGGCAGAGGCAGAGGCAGAGGCAGAGGCAGAGGCAGAGGCAGAGGCAGAGGCAGAGGCAGAGGCAGAGGCAGAGGCAGAGGCAGAGGCAGAGGCAGAGGCAGAGGCAGAGGCAGAGGCAGAGGCAGAGGGAGAGGGAGATGGAGAGGGAGGTTGAGAGGCAGAGGCAGAGGCAGAGGCAGAGGCAGAGGCAGAAGCAGAGGCAGAGGCAGAGGCAGAGGCAGAGGCAGACACTGCTCCAGGCGCGCCAGAGAGAACGGATAGGTAAAAGAAGACACAACAGTCGGTGAAACGGGAGACTTCAATGAGACGGGGGAATCGATGGACGCAACTCGACCCGACTCCTGGAGCAGACGGTGCAAGGCAAAGGGGATGGGAGCTCTAGAGTAAATCAAACCTCCACGGTTCATTCACTTGGGCGTGTGTCGGGGGAGGGGGCGGGGGAGACCAGGCGTGAAAGAACGGATCTTCTCCGGTCGACAGCTTGGCCGACTGCCGCTACACGGCGGTGTCT